>CAUYRT010070071.1:0-32664 GCA_963574885.1 Lepilemur ruficaudatus
AAGTTAAACTTTGAAAACTTAGTCATGTTAAAATATTTAATATTTTAAGACCAGATACAGTGGCTCACACCTATAATCCTAGCATTTTGGGAGGCTAAGGCTGGAGGATTGCTTGAGCCTGGGAGTTTGAGGTTGCAGTGAGCTGTGATGATGCCACTGCACTCTAATGCAGGCAACAGAAGGAACTGTGTCTCCAAAAACAAACAAACAAACAAACAAAAAACAGCTGAAGAACAAACAGTTAAAGAACCTGCCTACCATTTCAAAAGATCTCAGAGGAATGAGAAGTTGTTTAAGTTGCTACAATTTTAGAAAACTGGAATTTCAAATGAGTTAATGAATAAAATTTGGCCAGAGAGTTGCTAGGGTATGAGTGGAACAGTGTGAGAAAAAGTGCAAAGGTGGAAAATGTACAAGGTACATTTGGAGGACAACATGTAAAAAAATGTCTACAAAAGTCATTTGGGGGATTCTGAGGAGACAAGAATATCTTGAGAGGTTTGGGACAAATTTTGGAAAGTTTCAGAAGTCTAAGTAATTATGGCTTTTTCCTTTCAATATTGTGACATTAGTACAGATTTTTTAAAAAGTAGTAAGCTATTTGAAGTAGTGTTTTAGACAGCTAATCTGAAAGGGAGTATGTAATATTCAGGAAGGCCATTTAAAAGGAATTGTAGTTGTCTTGTTATAATGAAATAAGGGCTGGAATGAGTTGCAATTTTGGCCAAACTTTAAACAGACTTATCAATGTAAAGACGAAGGAACAATTGCTACTAAGGTACCAAAAAGGGAAAGAGTTACAGGATCCTTTTAGAGATACTCATCTGTGCATCTTTGATACACGCAACATTTTCTCTGTCCAGGTAGGGAAAATCTGGAACAGACTTCTATGGTCCCATGGTATTTATAAAGAGTAGCAGTTAAATGAAATGGAATCTCTTAACTCTCTTAAATACAAATTTATTATTTGTATTTTGTACCATTAAAATGGGTAGCTTATAGTAATTGAGAGAGAATCCATGAACTCTGGACCTTAACTTAGCTGTAGAGTCAGCTTTTGGACAGAAATGTTGATCTCTTCCTTGAGTTAAACATTCCCAGAAGTTTTGGCCTCTTAAACATCTTTCTAAAAATTGATAGAACTTTGGAATCTTTCAGCAGTGACTTTCAAATATCATATTCTCTACTAGTAAAAAGGACACTTTAAAAATGATTTGTGGGTATCTCTCAGCTCCAGAATCATCATCTAGGATTTATCTCTGTGAAATACGCAGTAACGGAGTTTATTGCACAGTTAGTGCTTTCCATCAATTTTACCTTTCAAATTGGTAGTCTCCATTAAGACATATTTTAATGATAAACAGTAAGACATGTCAGCTTTCCTCTCAGTTCTTATAAGTACTGAATATTAAAGTGTTGATCATCATTACACAATAATCATATTTCATTGTAATTACTATAATTTAGTGTAACTCAATGTCAGACTGCCTGCAGGATGCTGTATACAAATTAACAACTGAATGTAGTCGTGTGTATTTTAGGCTTCTAAATAAAAGAATTGTAGCAACCCACTTCAATTTATTTTTATTTTCCACTAATCTATGAGTTCCTATTTGGAAGCATCATGGTATAATGTAAAAAGCATTGACTTTGGATTGGTATAGTCAAATATTAATAATTATGTGGCCTTATGCACATTACTTAAGTTCCCTGGTATACTTACTGGGAGGCAGGAATAATGCAAGACTCTGGGAATGAAACAAAAAGAGGATAGAACTCGGCTTGAAGGTGCTTAGAGACAGCAAAGAGTAGAAGTGTAGCAAGCAAAATCTCAGAAAGCTGTTGAATTTACCTAAGTTAACATGTATCCAGTGTACAGAATAACAAAGACAAGGTTGTAACTATTGGTTCTCCCTTTTTAAATGTTCCCTGTTTGACTTCTTTACAGCAGACCTGATTCCATATAGTGATAATTTGGTATATTCCGAATTGCCTTAGTAAGTGGAGTTTTGATGAATACAGAGTCTTATTTGGGTCAAGGTTTGAGTCTGAACTGTTCTATCTATGTATTCTCCTTAAAATGCAACTTGGGTTTCACCAAAGGGAAGCAGTTTTTCAAATATCTAATAGATTTCCTGCTTATCTGAATTTAACAAATTAATCATCCGCTTTTCTTTTGAATGTAACTCTAGGGAATAAAGAATAGGCATCACTGAGATATATTAAATTATTAGCTGGCATAATTTTTGAGAATGTCTGTACAACCATACAAGGTGTTTATAATACTCAAAGGATCTTAATTTTCTAGCAAGTGGGAAATAAATTGCTCATTTTAAAAAAGATTTTGCTGAAATATTTTAAGCTCTTATGGTCTGTTAAATTTCATCTAAAATATTCTAAATGAGAACTGAATGGGCCACCAGCAAATCAGGATAAAGGAATTTCAGTGCTCAGGGTAGCATATTATATTCTATTAGAAGATGAAAACTGTTTCCTCTCAAGGGGTTCACTATAATTTAATATTATGAACTATTCTTGAATTCAAAGACCTGCCTGCAGTAAGACATAATATTTGAATAGTTCATCTAGCTATTAATACTTATTTATCTGGCACAAGAGCTCAAAGTGTGCCTGGGCCCAAAAGGAGCTAGACACATATTAATAGAAAATATAGCCATAATTATATTAATAAACATTGATATAAACATGGCTTTATTTTAAAATGCAATTTATGGCAGAGAATGTTTCATCAGCATACAAGAAAACATTAAAAATATGTGCATATATAGGTTAACTATATTTACTTAAATATCTCCCTTTTGGAATAAATACTCTGTCTTTTAAATCATGATAATTGAATACAGGTAAGTGGAATATTAAGGTAACTTGCTAACAACATCTTAAGCACTGAGCTGCGGAAATCTTTATAACAGCAAGTAAAAAGTAAGCAAGAGTAGAATTGCCTACATTTTTGTGCTGAGCATTTGGTTTCCCTCTCCAGAAGAATATCACTGGGATTCACAATTTTTATGATACGTAACAGTGTATTTTCACACAAACCAGTAACTTTTCAAGGGAAAAATCTGATAAGTATTTCCTTAACCAAATCATCAAACTTAGCATTTCCAACATGATGGGATAATATACCTTTCTTTACCTCTGAATGTGATACATTGAAAAACTCACAACGTCACCTATGTAATGTTCTGGCAAAATTTTTTTTGACCTGAATCTACTCATTAGAAAACAATCCAAATTGCAAGACATATTGTAAAACAAGCAGCCCACATTCTTCAAAAGTGTCAGTAGTGTAAGAGACGCAAGGGGCTGGTGAACTGATTAGATTAGAGGAGACTAAGAAATATGACAACTAAAGTCAATGTGTGATTTTTTATTAATTCTCAGATAAGAAAATGAAAAGAAAATAGCTGTAAAAGGACATTATTGGAACAATTGGCAAAATTTGAACGTGGGCTGTATCTTAGATATTAGGCTTAAAACAAAATCAGTGTTAAATTTCCTGAGTGTGATCATTACATTGTGGTTATGTAGGTGTGCAAGAGAATACTTTATTTCTTTGGAGATGCATGCTGAAGTATGTAGGGATGAAGTGTCAGAGTCTGTAAGTAGCTGTGAAATGGTTGAGAGAAAAATATGTATGTATACAGAGAGAGAAAGAAAATGAGGCAAAATGTTAAAACTGGTGAATCGAGGGGAACAGCAAAGAGATGTTTAATGTATTATTCTTACAACATTTTGAATGTATAAAAATTTTCAAAATAAAAAATTTGGAAAACATATGCAAATAAGAGAAAATTAGATTGGGTAAACAACAAAGTACTGTGAGTCCTGTTATCGGTCATACCATTTTCATAACAAATATTTTTTACCATCATCTTTACTATCTAGATGAAATTCATATATAACCTACTTACATAATTTAAAAAATTGATATAACATCCTAATTATAACATAAAAGAACAAAAGATCATGTTCTTCAATAGGTTAATTCTTGGGCACAACTATACTGGTGAAATAATGCCCCCACAAATTTCTAGAATTTTCCCTATGGGGTAGTACTATCCCTGTTGTGAACAACAGGGTTAACTGTTTGCTAGTGTAGCAGCGATATTTCCCTGAGACATCACTGAGATTGAAACATGACTACATGTTTGCTGAATGGGTGGAAGGCCCATGAGACACCAATCTGTAGGCATGAATTTGCCTGAAGGTTTTGAGTTTGGAGCTATATTGGGAGGGAGAGCTGGTGGGTGCATGAGTTGCAGATGAAGTGTGGAAAAGGGTATAGGGTGTCTTGGTTCCCATAGATTTTGTTTAAATTCCATGGAGGAATGAAGTCCTAGGTAAGAGCTGAAGAAGCTGTTTTATCCTAAGGTTTCCGAGGGAGATGTGGGCACCAATGTGTTATTTGTGTTTTGATAGGTTGACAACAAAGCTGAATGCAATTTATTTAGTCTCCCTTGGTTTCTTAAAATAATACGCTGGAGCAAGATTTTCCCAGGCTCTGGATGAAACTTGGCAGGCTCATAGCTTTTCTGATTACTGTTAGGTAACATGTGTTACCTAATAGCAGGTATCTCTAAGTTGCCCTGATTCTGTAATTTAAAATGTTCAGTTCGATATATTAGAAAAAGCTTCATTCTAAGGTAAAGAGTTGTGTTGCAAAAAAAAAAAAAAAAAAAAAAAAAAAGAGTTGTGTTGCCTTCCTATTCTTCACTTAAGACCTATAGTGAGTGGGGCCCTACCCTCCCTGGAAGAGGGTGTGGCTGACCGGTTTTTCTCCTTGATTTTTTTCCCCCTCCCCTTCACCCGCTACTCCTATTTCTGACTGCTCCAGAGGGAGTCCTAACGTGGAGTGGGAAAGAGGAGAGGAGGCCAGAGAGTTTCACTGAATAGGTCTTAAGATGACTTCAGGCTCTCTGGGTCTGGCAGCTGTTGAAAGCTGACTGTCCTGTGGCTGGTTTTGTGGCATGCTGGAGGTCCCCCTGCAGGTCCCACTGACAGTTCTCTCTGCAGGCTGGAAGGGGATGAAGTAATCGTTCTTTTGCTCTTCCCCTCACAGCACCCGGCTCTGTAAATCATTTAGGCTAGAACATGGTAAGTGCTCAATAACTTGTAGCTATTATTGTTATCCTTCCCATTTCTCTGGAGAATAAATTGCTGCTCTGATAGCTTGAGGTTTGGCAGATTTGGGCACATCAGAAGAGATTTCCTTGGAATGGATATCAGCATTCCTTTTGGTAGGCACCGCAAACTCTAGCAGTGGTGAAGCACCCTCCGTGGCTTCATAGGCAGCAGCCATCAACCAGGAGACTGCAGTAGTAGAGATGACAAGATAGACTGTGAGTCTCTGAGATGTAACCAGGTGAGACTGCAGAAGCAGAAGTCCTGCATGACCCTGCTGTAGGCAATTCCAGCAAAATCTCTTTTATTACTGAGAAGATGAGCCCAACATTCCCAATGCCAGTGATCCAAAGCAAAGAGCAGAGATTATCAGATTTCAAAAGACATAGAATTGTGTTTTCTCTTGTTAAGGGAGGAATACTGAAATGAGAATGCTTTCAGCTGCAAGCAGAAGACTACCTAACTAACGTTGACTTGCGAAATAAAGATTTTTAATTATCTAACATAACAAGAAATCTGGAAGTAGGCAACTGCTTGTGTTGGTTGACTGACTGCATGCTGTTAGGGCCACCCTCTCTGTAATCCTTGTAGCTTTGCATCTTGGACACAAAATATTTTCTGCCTTTTCAGGCATCAGGTCTGCATCGAAAGCAGGAAGCAGTGGGAAGAGCTGGTGTCAGTCACATCTGTGCTTTTATTAAGAAAGCTCAAGTTTTCTAGAACCACCTCCTAGCCTATCAAGACCTCTGCTTGCATTTTATTCATCAAGACAGTGTCACAAGGCCACCACCACTTGCTGTAAAGGAGGCTGGGAAAGCCTCTCTGGTGGAGTTGGGTGAGAGTGAACAGACGTTGTGTTTGTTAACCATCAAAGTCTGCCACAGATGCTGTCACCTTCATTTGGGTGTGAATATCATTCTGGATTCTTCAGAAGACCAAAAACCCAACAAATCTGAACAGGCTTCAGATAGTCTCCCCAAATTTGGAGAAATGTGGTTAGAAACTATGAAAAGAAAATCAATATGGAATTACAATTTAGAAGTTCCAGAAGACAAGACAGAGGGAGATGGAGGACAAACAACAATCCGTTAAATAGTGACACAAGCTCCCTGAACTGAAGACAGATCATCAGATTAAAAGAGCTCACCAAATTTGAGGTAAAATGAATAGATATTAGCCTAGAGTTGATACTCTTCAACTTCAGATTTTAAGGAGAAAATGTCTAGTCAGCCAGGCTGAGGAAAGTGTAATATTAACACAAGAAGAAGAATTATGTAGACATCAGATTTCACGATATTAAAGTTTAGAAGACTGAAACAACAGCTACAGATTTTTGAGAGAAAATTATTGATTTGATGATGACTAAACTCAAAAGATTTCACAAATAATTTTTGCATATGCAAGGCTTTTAAATATTTCACTCATGCGTGGGGGCTAGACCCACATCTGAGAGATGTGGTGGGCACTGTGAAGGGGAGTGGCATGCTTGAAGTGTATTTGGGGGTGGGAATTACGGGTCTCAATAGGGGGTAGGAAATCCTCTAAAACTGGTTTATGTGAATAACTGTACAACTTGGTAAATTTACTAATAACTATTTAATTGTACACTTAAAATTGAGTAAAGATATGTAAATTACACTTCAATAAAGAAAAAAAATATTTCACTTGCAAACTTTCATGAAAAAGATTACTCCAAAAATTTTATTAAGTTGAACAAGAAATGCACAAAAAATACACAATGAAAGACACAATGGAAAAGAAGTCACTAAAAGTTAGACTTTATGTCTAAGTAACTGTTTTGGTTTTGAAACTTACATTATTTAAATATTCTTCAACTAGAAAATATATAATATAAATTAGTATTTATCTGATTAATATCTGAGATATTTAAAAGAAAAATTGTGAAGTGCAGAGTGGGAGGATGGGAAAAAGGAGGAAATAAATCAGTTAAATTTTTAATGGAATCGAGTGGAATAAAATTATTAATGTGGTATTCGCAGACTCTCTCCTCACCCCAGCGCACATATGAAAATATTGCCTTGCTTGCCAGGTTTTCCCTCTGCCTTATGTTACTGCCAAATTGTTTCCTGTATTTTGGTGACATATAATTGGAAGATGCACAGAAAAGGACATGTCCAGAGATGCTGATGGAAGGGGTCTGGGGCTGGAACAAAAGAGAGACATAGGAGAAGTCCAAAGTTGCGCAGATTGTGGAGGTGGATAAATTTAAGATTTTTTTCACACTTTGAGAATGGAGTTGGTGAATAAGAAGCTCTGGAGAGTGTGGGAGGTTAGAAAACTGAATAGATGAGGAAAGGAGATTAAAGAGGTGTTCATGAGAGTTATGCATCCGAACCTCTCTGCACCCTTTGAAAGATGAAAGAAGATGCAAATCCTTTCTTAAGACTGTTGAGTTATTTTTAAAATTTTTTTTATTTCAGTATATTACGGGGGTACAACTGTTTAGGTTACGTATATTGCCTTTGCCCCACCTGAGTCGGAGCTTTAAGCGTGTCCATCACCCAGACGGTGCTCACTGCACCCATTAGGTGTGTATATACCCATCCCCTTCTCCCCCCTCCCATTTGCCCAACACCTGATGAATGTTATTACTATATGTGCACTTAGGTGTTGATCAGTTAATAGCAATTTGATGGTGAGTACCTGTGGTGCTTGTTTTTCTATTCTTGGGATACTTAGTAGAATGGGCTCCAGCTCTATCCAGGATAATACAAGAGGTACTAGATCGCCATTGTTTTTCATGGCTGAGTAGAACTCCATGGTATACATATACCACATTTTATTAATCCACTCATGTATTGATGGGCACTTCGGTTGTTTCCACATCTTTGCAATTATGAATTGTGCTGCTATAAACATTCTAGTGCAGATGTCTTTTTTATAGAATGTCTTTTGTTCTTTTGGGTGGATACCCGGTAATGGAATTGCTGGATCAAATGGTAGTTCTACTTGTATCTCTTTCAGGTATCTTCATATTGCTTTCTACAGAGGTTGTACTAGTTTGCAGTCCCACCAGCAGTGTAGGAGTGTTCGTATCTCTCCGCATCCACGCCAACATTTATTGTTTTGGAACTTTTTGATAAAGGCCATTCTCACTGGAGATAAGTGATATCTCATTGTGGTTTTGATTTGCATTTCCCTGATCATTAGAGATGTTGAGCATCTTTTCATATGTTTGTTGTCAATGAATCTTAAAACACAGTTAACATTTGATAATGTTTGCTTTATAATGCTGTGCAGAGAATGAACTGCAATGATTACAGCTTTTTGTCTACAATTGTGGACTGCAAGTGCAGTTTCTAGCTGAAATTTAGACTACAGTCATTGCTTTGTCACCTGAGTCAAGAGCACCGTATTACCATAATTAACAGACTTTACGATAATAGTGGAAAGGAGAAGAGCCACAATCGCCAGCTGGGATAACACTAGAAACGTCCTGGTGGATGTGCTGAAGTCTGAGTTGTAAATGATATTTCACTTGGGGATGGATGTGCCAGCTGCAGAACTAAACTTATGTAGTGCTATACAACTTCTCTAAATTTAGAAAGTCTAAAGGAATCCTTTAAGAAATGGTGCAATGAAAATTATGTTTTACTGCAATGCCCACAGATACCCGGTTTCTCAAGCAGTTAAACCTCTGTGAATCCTCAGAGGGAGCCAAGCCAGATCTGAATAACTTAGACTTTGGCTGACCAACTCCTCGTACCAGACCCAGATCCCATGGGGACATGGCAATGGCATATAGACTGAATTTAGGAACAGTGGTAGGCTATTTTCCAGAAATGGAAAGTAATGTGTCAGAGACTGAAGGAAAGTACTTTGTGTTATTGTTAAAGAAAGTTCAAGGATGAACAGGATTCAGTAGCAGAGAGGTATTTCTACCCTAAGGTTTCCCTCCCTTCCTCCCTTCCTTTTTCTCTAAATGGTTTTATTTGAAACAATAGTTGCACCAAGCAAGAGCTTACTTTCCCCACTCCAAATTAAAACAGCAAAATGGGGAGGGGGGAGTCATTTGGTAGGACAGTTCCAATATGTGAATATCCTCCTCATCATCATGGTTGGGGTAACTTTATGCATAAGCAGTTGTTTGTACACAAAATGTTAACCCCAAACTTCTAGTGTCACACAAAAGGAAGTGGTCTTAATTTTGTATGTGGGGCAGTATGTTCTATAAGTGCCAAAAGGTGGGAAAAGCACAAACACAACCCACTCTTTAAAAAATTAATTCAAAGTAGAATTTTGTATCCCCCCTTTCTCCTATAATAAAAAGCAGTGCTGGGATGTGGCACCCAGATTTGGTTTTTATCCTGACCATTTACAAAATATTCCCCAAATGACTGGCATCATTAGGGTTATGGATAATAGTTCATTCACTTTGAAGGGACATGCATCTACTTCTTCTCCTTCTTCTCGCCTTCATGTTCATGTTCCTTGGGGCGGCTGCTATCTGAAGGTCTTTTAGAGCTACTGTGCTGTTTGGCTTCTTCCAAAAACTTGTCCAAACCAAAAGGATCTTCCTCAAACTGAACTGGTCCTTCTCTGCCTATCTGCCTATGGTCTGAACCAGGAAATTCCTTGTTAGGAACAAATCTGTTGGTCTTTATTCTGGCTTCTAGGTCATCGCCATACATGTCCTTGTCCAGATTTTTACTGGGCCTATAAATACTCTGGGCCATATCTTTACCACCTCTCCAGGCTTGATTATAAACATTGTAAATTTCATCCTCTCCACCTGCAAATCCACGTCCATACCCTTGGACTGGTTGAAGAGCTTTTGGTCATACTGAACTTCATTGGAAGTTGAGGGTTGGGCACACCAAAAGCAATGACTTTACCGATATGCTGATTTTCATTTCTCTGAAGTTTTGACCTCTGATCAGGAACTGCCCTGGAAAGATTCTGGTCACGCTGTCTTTCTTTTCACCTGTTATGCCAGATTTCATCCTTCTCATGTCCTCTTTTTCCATGTAGGTTTTGATCCCAGCTCTCCTCTTCCTGGCTTTCTGGGACATTTCTCTAAGTTTCTCTTCATGTTTCTCCTTTTCTTTGTGAGCCATTTTTCTCTCTACTTGGCATGCATTTCTACAGCTTCATGAGCCTTCCAATCAGCAATGCAGAGAGCTTCAGCCAGTTTGGCAAAATTTATTTATGTATACTGTCTGTAGTCCTCTTCCATCAGCAGCCAGACTTTTATCTAATGGAATTGTATAACCCTTTGCATTTTTTCAGTTAGAAATACAAGGAGGGGTTCCCCAATCTTGTTGTTCCTTTATAGTCATCTTTTGGCTAGGAGAATGCATGACAGGTGCAGGAGGAGAAGGTGTTCCTGGGGACTTTTCTTATTGCTCTTGAAACCTGGAAACTCCATTGGATCTTTCTACATTTCTACCATGTGAATAACCCTCTGTTTAGCTCCAGAGTTGAAAGCCACTCCTTGCTGAGATGGTGTATATCAGATACACTGTTCAGGAGCCAGTTTATCAGCTGTCCAAACTGGCATGGCTGCAGCAACCTTCTGCTACACAGATTTTTCTAAGGCTACCCTTGTCTTTTCTGTTACCTCTTTAATAGCTTCTTCATAGGGTCTTTGCAGGTCTGGATCATCTGCATTCATAAGCTCCTTTGGAACCAGGTCCGTGTATTTGCTATATAAATGATCTTGTCTTTTGATTATCCTTTTTGAGCAATTGCATCATACTTAATTTTTTCTTCAGGATCCACCTGAATGGCCAGTGCATTCGACATGTTTTTCTTTCATCCTATATCCAGGGGATACTGGGCCACTTGCATATCTGGAAAAGCACCTCCATCTCCAAAATCCTCTAAAAACCGAGGTATCCAGCCTTTCTGATACCCCTATGGGGGAGGTTCTCTATGGGAGGAGACCCATGAGATCTGCTGTGATCTCTGGGATCTTGCTTTTCTTCAGCCTCAAGCTGGTCCTGAGATAGCTGAGTAGGTGCAGGTAAAGAGTTGGTGAGCACCATATTCTTCCGCTTCTTCCCCTAAGGTTTCTTAGGATGTAAAAAACTGAGCTTTAGTTATGAGTTGACTCAGAGAAGATGACCATTGAGCAGTGTTTGTTAAATTCAACGTGGTCCAGAGACTGGGCCACAACGGCCACCATTTCAATAGCTTATAGATACTATTTTATTTGGGATATTGGTATGTTCAATAATTTTTTTAAATATTAAAATAATTATAAAAATGCTAGTAGAGTCATCTCTCTAGCTCCATTGGAAAATTCCTGGAGCCAACTTTAATTTGGCTTTAGAGTTGGTTCTCTGTAAAGATTAATATGCACTGGATCATCATGAGGGGAAACCAGAGAGTGAAAACAGTAACTATAAATGCCAGAAAGGAAAAGCCTAAATAAGAAAAAGCCTCCATGTGGAGGTGAAGCTGCAGATGTTCTTTTAACCTAACATCTATGGGATCTGGTCAGCCTTACAAGTGGGTTCCAAGTGGTGACCACATGAAAGAGTATAGAGAACAAACAGAATATTTTAGGGGATAAGTAATGCTTAAAATGTTACATGGTGTCAGTTATAATATACATTAGGGCTTCCTCTGATTTAATATATGTTGACAGAAATTGCAATATGAAGTTCTAAAAATAGAATTTTAAAATGAAATTCTAAAATTAAAAAAAATGGCTTTGAAAGCACAACTGCTAGTTTCATGGCATGTTTAAGCACACAGGCTTTGATTAGCTAAAAGATTGGGAAAATAAATCTCCCTGAGCCTCAGTTTCCTCATGTGTGAACTGGAGATAATAATTCCTATCTCATATGGTGATCAGCAAGGGTGTGTGTGTGTGTGTGTGTGTGTGTGTGTGTGTGTGTGTGTACTGCATATCACAGAACAAAGTGCTTAGTAAATGATTCTAATCTTATGGTATGATTATTATAAATATTGCATATTTTTAGATATATAGTACTGCTGACATTGATTGTATACTAAAGGAGAGTTTGCAGGCTAACAATTATTATATTTTCTCCTGAAAAAAAAAGATTGGGGAATGGTAATACTCTTGGGGAAGATGAAGAAGAGTGGGCAGACAGAAGGTACAGGTATGGGTCAGTGATGATTCTGCCCAGTTGAGAGTTGAAGGTGTAAACCTTGAGAATATGGACCTGGAACTGCAATTTGGAGGATGATTGCTCTTTGATGGAGAGGAGTGATCAATGTCAGCATGTGCATGGAAGTAGGAAACTGAAGAGAGAGGATCGTATTTGGTCTAGAGGTGCTCAAGCTAGAGAGAAGAGTGAGCACTCAACTAATCTCAAGGTTGTGCACTTTGGCATTCTCACCTTCCAGTTCTCATTGTCTCCAGCTCTGACTTTCCCTTGGTTGGAGTCCCACATATTTTGCCCAACTGTCAGGTGGAATCTCACATGAATCCCACATGTATTCTGGACATTGTTTTCTCCTAAGTCCAGTCTCTGCTTTTAATGTCTCAGGTATTGGCCACAGTTTCTGGTCTGCTTCGAATATTTCAGCATGGTTACCTATGTTCTCATTATATGCATACATGGGATGTGTGTGTGTGTAGACATATGACATATATTCATATGTACATTATTTTGGTGAAGGCTATAATGAGTTTGTAGAATATGCTCAGTTCTCTGTCTTGAAACTGTAATTTTTGAATTTAAAGACCTTTTTGATTATGCTGCAGAAAATGATAGAAGCAAAACAAGGGGGATGGAGGTGAAGATAAAACAGACAGTAAGTAGGTGCATCACAGTAAGTAAACTGAAAAGTTACCACTTTTATCAGTAGTCTCACAAAGAGGTCCTTTTGCTCTTAATAAAGTAGTATTTTATAGTTATAAAGAATCATAAACTACCAAGTTCTTTAATAAAGTCTTCCACCTGCCATGAAACTCTGGGTACAAGTTTATATTTTCATTCAAATGATTATGCCTTTTGGGGGATGGAGGGAGGTGGAACTCAACAAATCGATTTCCCTAAGTGGCTGAAGTTAAGAGGAAATGTTTTTCTAAGAACATAATTTGAATTCTGTTATGAAACCTCAGCAGAATGGACTGTCGCTGTGGAGTCTAATTTAATTATTACCTCATTTGTCTCATGCTAAGTCTTTGCTTCTACCTTTTTTCTTTCTTAGAAAAACAATCAATATCTTAATTTTATAGTTTTTAAATGGGTTACCTCTAGACACACATCAGGCTAACACAGGAAATCATGGAAATTATGTTAAAGAAATAGTCAAAAGCAAAAACCTAGTGAAAGTATGAATTAAAACTAACCAGCCTTAGGCTTCCAAAATAAGATGACTCTACATCTCTAGAAAGACTTTTATTCTTCTCTTTCTCACCTCCCAGATGGTTTCTCACCTTAGATAATGATAAGTCCTATAAATGTCTAACCCTTGTTGCTGTTAAGATTTATTAACATGACTATATGACAAAGGAAGGTTCCAACACAACTGATTCAAATATCTATACTCTGGGTACAAAAATACTAGGGTGTCCAGCAGAAGTACAAAAGCTGCAATAGTGTTTTGGTTTAGAAGGCTAAGTTTGGGACTAACCCTACAAAAAAAATGAGGCACTATCATCATTATAATTGTTAATATTTAGGAGCATTTCCTGTGTGCCTAGTCCTATGCTAAACATTTTTAGTAGTTCACGGTTTGCACAGTTAACCACAATGGTCCTGTTAGTAACATGTAGAGCTAACATTCAAGTCCCAATCTTTCTGATTCCAGGCACCATGTGCTCTCTCTACTATCTATTAAATATAAATGGAGTTAGAGGCCCTGTTGGAAGGAACAGGCACAATTCCTAATACTGGAGGACAGAAGAGCAAATCCTGTTAACAGCCTTCAACATGGAATCTGAAGAGGACTAGTATTATCTCAGGATCCTCGCATTTGGAAGTGAAAATGATCACACCTACATCTTCCTGTCATGTAGAGCACTGGTTAATATTCATTTTCTAACAGCCCTCAAAGCCATAATCCAGAGAAAGGAGTGTCTAGTTGTAACTATTATAATGAGTTCCTATAACAAATTCCCTTTGTCAAACCTGATTTATGCTTAATTTTATATTACTGTTAAGGGAAAAAGTCTAAAGAATCCCCTATATTTATTTTTCTCCAATGAAAAATGCAAGAGTTTTAAATTTACACACTTTATTTCAGCATATTTGGTTGGAGACGGTTGAACCTTAAGTTGACAAGAAGCATAGAGTGAATGTGTTCTTATAATTTAAGCCATTACATTTCCTGGTTAGCTGTCTAAATCTTTGGCCCCTTGACTTTCACATTAAACAAAATAGTCTACACAATGCCCTATCAGCATTCATTGTCTTTCAAAGCTAAGAATAGACAATAAAAAGTCTGGCATTTTAATTAGGTATTTGCCTTCATGTGCATTTCAGCACCATTCCAGCAAGGCTGAATAATAGATGAGAATTTGATATGACTTCAGACATTCCCATCCCTTCAACTGCATCACAATAGACAAAGGAGGAATGCAGGATGAGAGCAATTTTGTTCATTTTTTTTCTTAAACCATAGCTTGCTATTCTTTCCCTATAGCTATTCCAGTTCACTAAATGTTTTCCTATTCTTCCAGCAGTGCGATAATGCTTGTCAGCAGAGTACCTGTTCTCTTAGCACATGGTTATTTTCTAAAATGTTGCTATTAGAAAATGAGATAATGAAATAATAAATATCCAACTTTCCCAGTCTCTCCCTCTCTCCTTCATCTCTCTCACACCTGACAGGTGGGCAAGGTGTTGGATCTGGGTTTCCCTCCTGGGAACCTAAGACCACCTGCCATTACCCCCTCTCAGAGCATGGAGATGAACCTTGGTCCAACTTACATTAAACCTGGGCAGACCATCCAGTTGGATTGTTGATTCAAGGAGGCTAGGCAGAGAGAGAGGATCTAGGTGGTACACCATAGGCTGAATAGACTGGGGTAATTAAGTGAATGCTAGAAAATTTGAAGCAAATGATAAGGGTCAGATCCAAGAGTTACTGAAGCCTTGCTGTGATAGGTGTTATATTACAATTGTAGGCAAGACATGATTGCTGCCCTCAGAAAAGGCCAGATAATAAGACAACTGTAATACGGGTGACATGTTAGAATAAAGATGTGTGCAAAATATTGCAAAGATAATTAAACTACCTGAGGTAGATTGGAGCAGAAGAATCAGGGACAATTTAACAGGGAAGGAGACATGGGAACTGAGTCTTGAAGGATGAATGAATTTAAATAAGCATAAAATAAGAGAAAACATTCACGAAGAGGGTAACCTAGTGCATTCTCCAAGTTGCCATACAGCAAATGGAGATGAAGAGGGTTTTCGAATGGCTGTAATCAAGGCGAGAATGAGGAAGATCCAGGAACTGATACTGGTGAGAAAGGAAGGAGGCAAGATGTAAAGGGACATCTATTCTATGCCCAAAAGTTAGGGTTTTATCTGTGGCTAGTGGGAGTCATTAAAGATTTAAAGGTAAAGTAGAGAGATGTCAGATTTGTTGCTTAGAAAGACTAACTTGGCACCCATTTGGAGGATGCCTGGGAAGGACCTGACATCATAGAAGGGAGATTAGTTCATAGACATTTGCAACATAGTCTGTGCAAGAGAGGAAAAGGACCTCGACCAAAGGTAGTAGCAATACTAGGTAAAAGATATATTTGAGAACTATTTTGGAAATAGACTTTTGGAAACAGGTCATGGGTGAGTACCAGATTTTGGATGGGAAAAGGGAACACAGTGGGAGAAACAGTTTGAGGTGTGGTCAGGAAAGTTGAACCAAGTGAATCTGGTTTTAGAGTTTTTGAATTTTGAGAGCTCTAGGATATCCAAGAGGATATTTCGAATAGCAGGATGGACCTCAGGAGAGTGTGATCCTGTGGACAAATCTGAGTATCAACTCATAAAAAGTAGTTGAATCCATAGTCTGGATGAGATCAACCTGAGATGCTAATGATGAAAAAAATAAAGGCCAAGGACAAAGCCATGGAGAACACTAGTACTGAAGGGGAAAATGGAGAGATTTATTATGAAAGCCGATTGCTGTGAGAGTTTTCAAATAGTGATGTTGAACATTGCCAAAGTTGTCTGAGGTTAAGTGAAGGGTTAAAAAGCATTTGAGAATGTGTTAGATTTGACAGCAGTGCTCTTAGGTAGAGCATTTCATTGGAGGGTCAGTTTTGGGTTGGCGAAGGAATGGGTAAAGAGGTCAAGATTGTGACTATTCAATTTTTGATGTGAAGAGAAAGAGAAAAAGATTTATAATAGCTGGATGAGATAGGCAGGTCTTACATTATCTTCATTGAACACGTGACAACACTGAAGCTCTGAGAGGTGGTAATTTGTCCAATGTCAACCGCTAGTCAGTAGTGGAACAAAAACCAATTCTCTGGTCTTCAGATTCCCACTTCAGGTTCTCTTCTACTTGCCCACCTAAGTATTTGAAGGACCACCTAGTGCAGGAGACAGGATCATAATCAGACAGTGCACGTGTGACTAGGGCGTATTTCATCCAATGGTTAAGGTGTGATGGAGGTGGGGGGCGGGAAAGGGAAGAATTGTTTTCCCTCTTGGTCAAATTGTGAAATGTGGACATGAAAACTTCATTTTAAGCCTCATTTGGCGTATTTTCTTGGCTGGGTGTGAATAGTCCCAGCAGCCTAGTCCTGTTTTCCTCTTTTGCTGTCACCCCTGACAGTCTTGTGCTCCTACTGTGATTTCAATTCATGACCTGACCAAGGATGATAAAACAGTAAATTGCTTTCCTGTGTATTTCCATATTACAAGCCAATTATTTAGCTGCCTGAAATACTTTGTCACTTGGACAGCATGCACTGATGGAACTTTATTTCCTTGATTGAAAAAATGCATTGTATTTGGTGTTTTCTTTAGAAATTAAAGCAACTGTTCTTGCAGTGATGCGCAGGCTGTTGGAGTCAGAACGGCCATCTGTACTAATAAGGATTACATAAACATCCCTTGCGTTCATGTGAAGACAAATCTCACATCCAGGAGTGAGGAAACTAGGTCCTGTTCCTCATTCAGGTGCTGTGGACTTAGGTCAACAATGCTGGCCTTCATCACCAAGGACTCAGAATCCTAGAATTAGAATTTGATGCAGTGCTTTGCAATGCTTGAAGACACAGTTCACCCGGAGAGAGGGTACCCATCCTAGAAAAGATTAAGCCAATAGAGTGCATTCGCGCACTCATGGACTTTTGTCATAATTACTCAAACCTAAATATCTATTTTGCAAGCAGCCAATTTGCCTCCTCCTGTAAGAAGCAGCAAGTTAAAAACTGACATTTCTTGGAATAGATGCTAAGCTTCTTAAGGATAGGAATCCTGTGTTGTACTACTTTGGTGATTACTAAAATCATTAATAAACTGTTGTTACATAATTACTAAAATATAATTACTAGATTATTATATATACATAGTTATATATAATGATTGTTATAATCCCATAGACTGATAAATACTATGAGTATTAACTTACTATTTGCTTAGCATATGTCACGCTCAGTAAATAATTATTGACTGATTTCATCCCATTCAAGATTTCTTAGTAAATTAACAGCAATTTTTAAATTGAACTAATGCCCATTCAATCAAAGAAGCAGTACTCACAAGCTTTGAAGAAAGCTGCCTTCAGGGGGCTTTGGCTGAAGAGCTATACGGAATGCGATACGGCTAAGGAAAAACAACAGAAAGATGAGCGTTTTCCTTCAATATTTAAAATTTTTTTGGCCTGTCAGTTGGATTTATTATTTGGTTACATCTGATCACAGTGGGAATCACAGGTGCAAATAAAATAGATAGCTGTGAGCTTTGCTTATGTTATACACAGTTATTAAATTCTTTTATGGAATACAAACTTAGCAGTGCTAAGATTTTTTTTCTTTTCTTTCTGTATTCGGAAGTTCAGTCCTAGCCTGTGCCAATCAACTCGTCCTCCATTTCCTTGCATTCCTATATATTAGGAGGAAATGAGTCTAATAGTAAAAGAACTCTAAGTCCAGGAGAGTTTGTAACTTTTTATGTGAACGTAAACTTTCTTGAGCCAGAAGCCCTTCATCAGTTCTCAGCTTAGTGAAAAGATTCCCATCTTCAGTGTCCCCGGCCAACCTTCTGGCCTGGCCACCACTCTGGCTGAACAAAGAGAACCTGTGTTCAGATGGCTCATGAAGCAAGACCCTGGGTCAGAGTAGAGGTGGCTTGGCAGCTCATGAGGTGAAAGTTCCCCAAAGTTCTGTGTAACTTCACAGCTGTATTGAAACTGTCCTCAAAAGCTCCATAAGCTGCGCATCCAGACAAGGAATACTAATTGGCCAAACATAGTCGCAGATCTTCCTGGGCAACGCGGCTTGAATCTTGATTTCTGTTCATTGCTAGGAAATGCAGGAAGGCTACATCTTTGACGCAACAGCAAATTCACCATCTGTAACACTTAGGGATCTGGCTATTTGAATGAACAAATCTGAAGACCATATTCAAGTCTTAGTTTGGCCGGTAGGGCACAAGCCTGGCATTGTACCTGACATAGAATAGGTGCTCCATAACACTGGCCAATTGAATAAAGGGAAGCTGTACCTTGCTCACTGCATTTCCTGCCTTTCCCACCATGTTTTTAACTTGGAAAGAAATGAGTGCACTTGAGCACCATCTGCACAGCCTTTGCTCCTCTTTATCCAAATTTATTTTTTAGATGTTCAGACTATTCAAAAACTATCAAAGGAGAAAAGTGGTAGGTCTACCTCTTTCCCAGTCCCTATAATTAGCTTATAAATAATTTCAAGTTAGTTACACATAGCAAAGATGGGGAATCTTTGACACTAAGCTTCCATTTCTGGCTTCTTTTTCTTCCCCATCCTCTAAGGAAAATTATGAAAATCCTGAAGGACTTCTGGACACCTGGTAGCTAAGATCAAATGAAACAGAGGGAAAATAAAATGATTCTTCACTCTTGGAATGAACTATCAAGTCTCTTTTCCAAATATAATAGGCTGTTAAATGGGACATATGCTGTTTCCTTCAAATTCCAGCTACAGCCTCAAAGCTAAGGATGATAGAGGAGATGTACCCACACTTTCTAAAAAGAGATGCCAGACTCATCCATGCAGGGCCTGCAAAAAAGATAGCAGAAAGGTACCCATCGCTCACCTCCAGTCTGTGTAGGAGGAAACTAGGAATATCAAAAGACTTTTTGGTATTTGACAAATGTTGAATAAACAAATTAGAGAAAAAAGAATGACAAAGTAACAGAAAAGGAAAATAATATTAATACAAGATAAGAGCATATGGTTCTAGAAAGAAAGGTTTCTAGTGAAAGAAATGGATATTATATACCATGAGAATCTTTTTGAATAACCTGAATTTTTGGAACCCAGAAGAAATGGTTGTGAATCCTTACAAATGGATCTTACTTGTTCCCCAGGGCTCTCAACACAAGTGTGTGATGTATTTGACATGCTAACTCAGACATGTATGTGTGAATGTGTGTATATAACTTATATGTTTACTGGGCTTTATTTTCTACACACTGTGGCCTCACCAAGCACCTCTTCCTCCATCACCAAGTTTCTCAGTCAAGAAAAGGAAGAGTTTTAGAACATAACATCCTTAACATTCGCGGTATTTCTGGAGTTATTGAAAACCATGTATATGTATATTCCGTGAAAACTACTATATCAGGATGTCACTGCAAATTTTTCTATTCCCAGGATTTCAAAGTTAGTAATAAAAGGGCCCACATACACTAATATTCTAAATCCAGAGAAGTGGCAAAACTGGCAGTAGCCTTTAACCATGTAGTTTACTGAAAAAAATTCCATCTCAGAGAATTGGCCAAACATTGCCTCTCTGCCCCTCCATCTGCCTTTGCTCTTCTGCTACTCCTGATACTGAATGTAAGGACAGATCTAGGAGAGGGGAGGCTGCCTTTGGGAAATGGGATGCAGTGTATCTGGTGAGACTGTGTCTTCTCCCCTCCGGACCTTCCTGTGTAGAGGGGTCGTGGGGAGTGTTGTCCCTCCCTGCAGTGAAGGGAGAAAGGCTCTGGGAGAACATTTGTAAAGACAGGAGAGGTGGGTGGGAAAAAGAGACACTGGTGTGTTCTCCCCCAGTAGGATCCTTGCCTAAACAGTGGGCCTGTTAATCTGTCTCTGTGATGCCACAGCAGGAAAAAAAAAAGAGAATTGAGAAAGCTATCACCTTAGTGAGGGGACTGTCAGACACAGTGG
The DNA here is from genome assembly GCA_963574885.1 of Lepilemur ruficaudatus. Lineage (NCBI taxonomy): Eukaryota > Metazoa > Chordata > Mammalia > Primates > Lepilemuridae > Lepilemur > Lepilemur ruficaudatus. Next base: position 20,423 of record CAUYRT010070071.1, read on the forward strand.
GGCAGAACTTCTGTTTGACCTGGAGGTGCAGAGGATGAATCCCACAGGGGATGATGGCCCCAAAACGTCACGTCTCACCAATGGCTGCCGAGACCTAGGGGTGCTGCTGGGGGACAGGCCCCTCATTAGCAGGGCAGGTTGGCCTGACCGCCAGCCTGCAGGAATCCCACAGACTGTGCTCTGGACACCCAATAAGGGCGCTGAGACCTCCCTCAGCTGGGGAAGGAGGTGTCTGTTCTCTCTCTTCCCCATTCCTACCCTGACTGGGGAGAAGGAGTATAATGAGGTTTGTGACAGCCAGGCCTGCCCCTTCCTCCACCACAAGCTGCCAGCACCAAGAAGTGAGCCTGAGTTGAGCCTGGGGAGGGAATGGGATAGGGGGAGCTCTTTGAATTATACATGGAATTGAAATTTAAAAATGAACAGGACTTATTCTTAGACATTCTTGAAATGTTACAAAACGAAGAAATTTTTGAAAATCAAAAGTGACTAAAATATTATGGAACCTAGTCAAGAGGAAAGACGGGTTTGACATTAGCATCATTGGGTGGTGGTTGTTAAACGTAGTTTCTTTTTTTATCCCAAATAATTGAGACTGCTCAATAAACTGGTTGTACCATTTGATATCCATCTCTATGGGAAGCCACCCTGATTCTCAGGGAAAAATCAGTCTTTTCCCTAGCTGATCTTAAAAACAACTGGTAATGGGTGACAAGCTCTGCTTTTCAGGGGATGGTCTTGAAAAGGTGATCATTAGCAGTTGATATTTAATTCGAGTGCTTCCTAATGTAACTCCATTTGGAACTATTTTTATTTAATGAACCCTGGAAAGCTGTAATGAAGCAGCACACCCCTGTTGTTTTTGCTCATTTCCTGTAGCAGAGAAATAGTACAAAGCCATGACGCGTTAGCATGCTCAGCAAAGGCCAAGAAAAATGTGGCTGAAGTTGGGTTGCAGCAGGTAAAGGCTGTCTGTCCCTTTCAACGTCAGTACAGAAAAGAATTAGCAATTTCAAAAGTGATGAATTTATAAGAACTAAAATTCGGCAGATGGAATCTGGGGTGTGGGAGGGGTAAGGTCCCACAGTCAAAGACGAGTGGTTTGAGCTCTTCCCTTCTCCCTCTCCTGTCTCCCTTCCCCCCTGCCCAGATCCCATTTCTTTTCTTTATTAGGCAATCTCTTCTTATTTACTCAATTTGTCATCCCTCACCTAAAAGTGCTATTTTTATTCTCTTGCTTAAATGAATCGTAAAACAGGCAGCCTAACATGACAGAAATTACACCAGGTGTTCATTAAGAAGTGTTCTTTACATGTCCAGGGTGGACATCACATGTCACTCGGAATGGGTCTTGTACCAGGAAGTGTCCCTTGGCAGCTTCAACTTAGTTTGTGATGCTGAGTCAATTAGATCATGTTGAAGGTCTCTTTCAGTTCTGAGTGTTTAGGGGGAGCTGGTCACCTTAGGAGGTGGGTGTAAGGAGGCCTTACTGAATTTTGATTGATTGGAGAAAATGCCGTAGCCCTGAGGAGGAAAGGCAGACAGTGGCTGTGGGTGTTGTGTTAGGCTCACTCCAACCCTGCCGCAGAGGCTAGCATTACTGCTCCAAGCTTGTCCCCAGGATGTGACTGTGAGGGTTCAGCGTCTGAACCAGGCATCACTGTGGGGAGGAGCCCATGGACCTGTGTAGGCTCTTGTTTGAGCTCAACTGAGAAGGGTACAGCAGAAAGAGCTTTATTCTTCCACACTCTTGCCTTTAAGCAAGATCTATTGACACTTTCTTCTCTACTCCTGGATGAAGTCATGGGTAGATCCCATGGCTGTATCAAGTCATTTTCAGGGATTAATGAATAACGCCATTTTTCTGGTGTTAAAAGTACAGACCAGTCTCTACATAAACTGCAGTCTCCCATCCAGTTCGCAGTGTCTCCCTTTCTCCAAGCTCACCCATCCGGCTGGGAAAGCTGCAGTGGAGAGGACGTTATGTGATGCTCTTATTATGTCCTTCCCCTCCTCAATTTGCTCAGTTGCCTGTGGCTCCACCAGAGTTCGAGCAGGAGACAAAGGAGAGGTGAGGAGAACACAAACAAAACAGAACAAAATAAACGAAACAGAAAAAAACCCCTTACTTGTGGCCTGGTATCTCTGATGGTGTCAGATGCCCCAAAGCTGGTCTTTTGCCCATGAGATAGTTCTGGGGGATCTTCAGAGGATTCCATTAGTAGGGGTCTCTTCCCCACAGTTCTCTTGTAAAAGTGCTTCCCCCTCTGACTTCCTGAAGTTTGTCCCATATAGACTCTATTTTTGGGGTCATTTAGCCCATGCAGATGGTACTCCTGGCTAGGATTTCTTTCAAAGTGACACAAACCCAGCTACCTTCAGGAAGGTCTACATCTTGGTGGGGGGGGGGTACTGCTGCATTCTGGAAATGCAGGCCATTCCTGAAGCAGCCCTGGTTCTTTGCTTTGTCACCAAAGGCTGCTCGAGCCAGCTTCTTGCCTTTAGAATAGATTATGTTCCTACCTCCTCCCAATTCCCGGTGTCACCTTCTCAGTGATTCTCTGAAGCTCTCTATCTCTTCCTGAGGAAGGAGGAGTATTATGAGTATTATGTCATGGCACTCAGACAATGTCCCTTGATGGGGTCTGTGTCACCCAGGCTGGAGTGCAGTGGCACGGTCAGCCTGCCACTGACTGCTCACTGCAGCTTCTAACTCCTGGACTCAAATGATCCTCCTGCCTCAGCCTTGCAAGTAGCTGAGCGATAAAGCCCCTTCTAATGAAATCCCCCCAATCTCTGCTTCTGCTGTTAAGGCTCCTTTTCTGGTGAAGGGCGAAGGTTTATTGAACTAGATTTTAGAGGTCAGTTTAACAAGTTTTGTAAAGTGGTATTCCGCTTTGGAATCCGTGGGCATATAGTATTCTTTTTTCTCATCTTTGTAACACCACTCATAACTGAGAAAATAGGAAAAGTTCTGTTTTAACATCATTTTGTGCTAAGATGCATTGGCAAGAAACATGGGCTTCAAGTGAACTGACTCAACTCTAGTTTCCTCTGTCCCTGGTATGGGAGGAGACTTGACCTTTGCTTTGAGTGGAGCAAATCCTTGGTCTCTAGAACATTTTGTGGGAGAGGAGCCTCAGAAGGAAGATGCTGGCATTCCTACTAATGAATCAGGTGAGGTTTGAATAACTAATTTGAAAGATAAAAGGCATATGACCATATTTGTGTCCAAGTTTGAGAAGAGGTAGTTTATGTGGGTTATATTATGGTTCCTGGGAGCTGCTGTCTTCTAGGGGTACAAGGGAGACCACAGTAACAGTTTCTTTTGATTTATACCCTCCCCATTCCTGCAGGTACTGCAGACCACTTTAAAAGAACAGCCCATCACATATGATTCTGGAAATTGCCAACAAGTGTTTTATGAGAACTCCCCATCTATTATTTAATCACATATATATTTCCTGCTGTGGCTCCTAGGGGTACACTGGCATGTTTGAGGGATTTTTAGTGATGTGCTGTGCTGGGACACAGAGTGGAAGTGGGACATGGGCGTGTAAAGGACTTTACACTCATGCGTGCCATGTGGCACTACTCAAAGCTCTCACGGTGGCAGTCAATATATAGTCACAGTTCTAGCAGGTGAAAAATTTATCATGGAAGTAGCAGTCCACGAAAGGAGACCGATGAGAAAGCTATTTGTTCACTTCAATTTTTTTTTTTTTAAATCTGTGCTGAGCACTGGGGATATAGCAGTCAGAAGAACAGAGGACAGGCATCATTACAAATAATCACATGAATAAGTCTGCAGCAGGGATAGATGTTAGTCTATAAGCTCAGCATTTAAATATTTAAGTCAACTCTGATCTGAATTAGAGTTGGCATTTGACCCACACTGAGAAATTCAATCTCATCAATTTTACCTGTTCTCACACTTCCCTCTGTCTCCCACCAAAAGACACAGACTTTTTTGGGGCACCAGATACATCAGGAAAGTGCATGCCAGTAGTGGCCACCTTGCTGATCTTGCTGATGGAACACTGACTTACAGGGTCCCGTGTGGTCTGACACTCTGTGCTCAGGGCTGAGAATCGTTGCAAGGATGGGAGTCCAGGTGCTTGAGGTCCAGCCGTCCCCTTGGTGGCATCATTGCTTCCCTTAGTGTCCCCGTTGCTGAGGCATTGCTCCTCTCCTGCCTGCTTCCTCCCTCTTGCCTAGGTCTCCCCCTGTAATCTCCTCAGTGATTCAGGCTTTAAGAAAACGTAGCACAGCAAGGCCTGGCTCTTTTTGACAAGCTTTATAGAGGACTTTTTAGGCAGAAACAAACATACATTAATATCTCAATTAATTGTTCTGTCTTAAATAGGTATATGTTACGTTATATATAGGTACTAGGGGGAAAAAAGGACGTGGGACTAGCTATAGGAGTATGACAAGGGGACCTAATTTAGCTTGGTATTTCTTGGCACAGGGATGGGACAGCAGAGAATGCTTCTCTGAGGAAGTTACATTAAAGCTGAGACCTAAGGAATTGGGAGAACAAAGAATGTTCCAGGCCAATGAATTCGTTTCTTTGACTGCCATAACAAATTACCACAAATTTGTGGGCTTAAAATGACAGTAATTTATTCTGTCATAGTTCTGGAGGCCAGAGTCTGGAATCGAGTTGCTGGCAGGGCTGTGCTTCCTCCCAGGCTCCGGGGGAGAATCCTAGCTTTTCCTCTTCCAGGTTCTGGTGGCGCCAGGTGTTCCTTGGCCTGTGGTTGCATAACTCCAATCTCTACCTTCATTTTCACATCACCTTCTCCTCTTCCCACTTCTTTGTCCCTTGTAAGAATGCTTGTCATTGGACTTAGGGCCCACCCAGGTGATCCAGGATGATCTCCTCTTGAGATCATCAACTTAATTACATCTGTAAAGACCATATTTTCCAAATAAGATCATATTCACAGATTCCGTGGATTAGGGTATGGCCATATCTTTTTGGGGGGGTTATCATTTAACCCATTCTAGGAACCAAAGTGCAGTCTCTGCGGCCCTCTGCCTTGAACTCAGAGAGTAGTCTATTCCTGTATCACTCCCTTAACACATCACACATATTTACATTATTTTCTTTTGTTTTGGAGATGTTTTGTACCTCCAGAATGCACCTTTATTACAGGCAAGGACTAAAGCTCTGCCATCACACCTCCCACCCTCAGTGGCCAGCACAATAGATGCCCTTGAGACACTTGAACTCACTTGCAGATTCAGAATTGTGTCCATTCCAACTATCTGGGGACACAGTAAAGATGTGACAAGTTTTGAAACTGAAATTAATGGAAGCCTCACAAATGAATGAGATTGACCATCTGTGAAAATCTTTTCAGGAGGAAATGATTCAGATGAGTGTCCCTGATAAGATGAGGGAGCTTCTCAGCTCCCAGCCAGGGACCTAAGGTACTCCCCCCAAAAAGGAAGGCATCAATTTAGAACGTAGCTAATGACAGACAGGCTGTCACTTGGAAATAGTGATGTGTCTATCTTGAGGGTATGTTGTAATGTCAGAAGTCTTTGGTGACTTTAAGGAATATTGAAAAAACGAGTGTTTGGTAAGAGTTTGTGACTGCTAATCTATCACTGTCAGAGGCGCAGAGACATGGCGTCTGGAGAATATGAGTTTTCACATCACGTCAAAGGGGCGCTGCCTAGTGAAGCAGAGATGAGTAGCTTCCTCTGTTTGGGTCTCATGCTTACTGCCAATCTTCTGGCGACAAGTCGGTTACAGCTGGGGGTGAGGTGGCAGGAGTGGAGAGGGGCTGTGCCTTGCACAGTGGACATGAGTATGCCAGCCATCAGTAAGGTCTGCTTTTTGTTTAAATGAAATCGGTCCTCATGGTGGTGTCTTGTGAATTTAGACAGCAGGAATTGGTTCCTAGAATGCGACTAATCCTAAGGAGAGCAAATGAAATTACCAGAATTGGCCACACCTGGAACTAGACCCTGATCTCTTGGTTATCCCCCTGTGAAGAGGCCCAGCCTCAAGCATCCAACTTCCCTCTCCTGCTCCTAAAGTGTTCTGTTTAGGAGGGTGACTGGGGAGCAAGGCAGGGGAGGAAATAGCGGCCCATGGATAGGCCCAGCCTTGACAATGTCCTTAGCTGCTGAGGAAAGGATGAGTCAAATGGGAAGGAAAGAAAGAAAAGGCTATCAGGGAAGGTAGACATAATTTTTTAAATGGAAGAATGCTTAGAGCTAAGGTTGCTGATGGTGCTTGAACGATAGTATATTCTTCCTATAAAGGCATAAGGATCACCTTCAAATAAGTCAGGCTAGAGGCAATAATGCAGCACAGATGCCAGACTCACAAATAAGTGTCTAAGGCAGCACAATCCCAGGGATCTCTTAAATTTTCTTTAAGAAGCTTACATGCCTTGGTTCCACTGGGTCCTAGGAACAATAAAGAAAATGCTCTCTGATTTATAGTTACATTTCATCTACTTAAAAAGCCTGGGAGGAATAATGTAATAAAAAAAAAAGAGGAAAGAAAACACACTTGGTTCTATCACAGACACTCTGCTTTTAAGCAGATGCACATTCGATTGCAGACTTTGTTTTCTCTTCCAATTAGTTTCCAAATGAGTAACTCACAATTTCCATTTGCATGGTTCATTTTGTTTCCCACTGAAGTAAATGATTTTTTCTTGGTTCAAAGAAAGTCTTTTCAAGGACACCAGAGACTGATAGCATTCTAATCCTTTAAAAATTAAAAAAGTTTTGCTGATAGTAGTAAAATTAATATTTTGGACCAGAGATTCCAAGATGTTTTGCCTTTTTTCCCCACTAGGCCTGGTGTATAGATAGGTCAGTCATGTGCCTGCTCTCCCTCAGGCACTCTTAAAACTGAGGGAGCAACCAAAGGATGCACATGATCTGGGAACAGTCAGCTCATGGCCTGTGAGGTGGTCTGTGTGATGAGCTCTGGCCAAAGAGGAAGGAGCAGGTTGGGTAGATTCCCACTCTCTGGAACTCGAATGGGAAAATGGGGAGATAATGAAGCAGTCAGCAGTGGAATCTGAAGCTGGAGAGTAATATGACAGAAAGAGGTCGATCTGAGGGTCATGATGGCCATAAGTAAATAAGCCAAAGTTGCAAATAGGTAGAAATTATTATATAGAAAAAAATCTATGCAGAGTTTAGGATAAGAAAGCCAGTTGGAAGTGGGAAAAGAAGCATGTGAAGAAGAGTTGAATTACGTTAGGGGTAGGACATGAGCATGAAGATTTATGAAGATCAGAGGAAACAATCTGGCCTTTGATTTTGGATTATCTTCCATTTTCAGGCCCCGTGAAGCCCTGTGGCTCCACTGTAGAACCTCCTTTGCCTGAGGCCTGATGACTTTTCTGGGTCACCTGGCTCGAATCCCATTCCACTAGTTCCATATTAAAGGGCTCTGCATTTAAGGTCAACATATTGGCCCTGATTTTTTGTTTTTTGAACTACAAATAGAATTTATTGGCTTAGATGCCCAGTGAGTCCACACACAGGGGGTTTCCAGTGACCACAGGACTGCATGCCCCATCTCTCAGCTAACCCCTCACCTAGGTCCTCTCTGTAGGCTTCTTTCATCCTCAGGCAGGCTTTCTTTCTGGTGGCAAAATGACTACCAGCAAATTCCTGGAGCTGCATCCTTCCTTGGGCAAGAGAGGGGATTCTCTTTCCTCTAATTGCTGAGATAAATTCCTGGGGCTCCTTCTGATTTGACCCATTTGGGTCATGTGCCAACTAGGGTCATGGACCAATAACTGACTGGAGTTGGGCCAGTCTCACGTTTGTTTCAGGGGAAATGGAATAACTGCTTAGGAGAAAACTGTAAGGTTCACACCACTCTCATTCACTGCAGACTTTGACATGCTTAAAACCACCAATGGCTTCCCATGGCATAGAGAATAAAATAAAAAGTTCTTCATCTTGGTCTAGGAGGTCCTGCATGATCTGACCCATGTCTGTTTCCCCAAACACATCTTGAATCCCTCTCCCCCCTACTCTCTCTCCTACAATGAGTTTTTCATTCCTCAAAAGGTCCAAATTCTTTCCCACCTTGAGGGTATCATACAGGCTGCTGGAACATGCTCTGCTTGGAACTTTCTTCACCCACTTTTTACCTAGCTATCATTGAAATAAGCTTATAATGTAAAATTAGGACAATGGTCTTGAAGCAAATATACATAGAGTTATGAAAGAAAATAAGGGTGGTGTTGGGGGCTAATTCAGATTGGGGAGGAGGCAGGGAGGAAAGTTCAAGAAAGGCCTCTCTAAGCTGACAAATGAAGGATGACTAGCTCTCATTTACTTAATATTTGATTTTCCCACTAGACTGAGAGCTCTATGAGGGTAAGGGCCATCCCTTGTTTGGTTCACTGCATTATCTGTAGTGCACAGAACAGTGCTGGCCCACAGTAGATGCTCAATATATATTTTCAGATTGGCTAAATAAATATTCAAAACAGCCCATGAGGTCAGTTTATTGTCCCATATACCAATGAGAAAACCAAGACTGAGAATGGTGAAGTTACTGTCCAATGTCACCAGGACTTGCTCTCTAGGAAGTGACCCAGCCAAGATTAGGAGCCAGCTTCAATTCTAAAGCTCTTACCTACTTCCTATGGAGTCTCCCAAAGAGAAGCCATAGGTGGATTTGTTCTTTAGGTCCAAAAAGAGCCTTCACTTTTTGTTTCCAGAAAGCACCCTTGAACTGACCCTATATGATGTCCGGTTGGCAAATGTCTTGACTCTGCTCACATCATAACACTAGAAGCAAATACAAAGCATCATAACCCTTGAAAGGCAGTGTGCATGACACATATACCTCAAGCCCCATGGGGGACAATCTGACCAATTCTATTAGTCAAAGAAAAATAAAGCTTTGCATATTACTGCCATTTATTTTATAGGCCTTTGTTATTCTCATCATTCAGAGAAGAAAAAAATCCCTTGTGAAACTTCCATAATATTGAGTTTGAATGACTCATATGTCTGCTTAACTATTACAAAGCTTTTTGGTAGAATTCTGTCTGGCCTAATTGAAGTTTATAGAACTGTTGCCTTCAAATGCAGTAAATCTGTCATCACTAGGGAAGCAATTTGCACCTGAGGACATTACCTGATATTGTAATCTGGGGCTGACACTCTGATGGAGAGGCTCTGAGTGGGGTCAGGCTAATGTCAACTCTAGCAAGCACAAAGGCCACTGTTAAACCAAGGGGAGGCCTCGCCTGTGGTTTAGGGGGTTCTTAGGGCAGTGAGGAGAAGGATGTTGAGGCCTACCTCACAGGGCTTCGCGGCCCCTCATCCAGACTCACCAATGAGCTGTTATGAGTTCACCTGCCAATCTGCAGTTTCCCCTGTTCCTCCCCAAAACTTTATTGCTAGTGAGGTTGAATATCCCAATAAACATTTAATTAAGGAGAGTTTGGAAAATTGTGCCTTCAGAAGCTAACAAATGGTAAATTTAAATCTCATTTCAAAGATAAGAGGAGGTTTGAGATGGATGACTTGAGGCATCTGACACTCACCTCCTCCAGAAAGAAGAACTAAAATTACAAACAGATAATCTCTCCTTGAATAGAATATAGAAGAGACAACACTGGAATCCAGCAGAGAAGTGACAGGAAATACCAGAAGCTTAGGGAAAGGCAGTGAAGTAGCCAGTTCCACCAGGATCAGCTGGGAGCCTAGAGAGGCTCCCCATACAGAGAAACAGTAAGTGAAAGCCCCCCAGTGGTCCACATTCCTATCACAGACTCTTGCAAGCCTAGCCATGGAAGAGCCCTTTGACGCATGTGAGCCCTGATACTAGCATAGGCAGTTGCCTGGAGATCCCATGGCAGCATTGCTCCAGAGAAGGAGCCCTGGAGACGTAAGGAGCTGCAGTACAATGCCTTTTTGAGAGCCCAGACCCAACCATACTGCATCCTTCCCTGGGGCCCTACTGCCCTTGCATCTCCACATCTTAGGAGCTCCTACTGACATACACCTGGCGGACTACAACAGCTTAACACCAGCTGTCTAACTGACATTTACGGAACCCAACTGCTACAGGATACACATTCTTTTCCTCAGCACATGGAGCATTTTCCAGACTAGACCATATCTAAGGCCACAAAACAACTCTCTACAAATTCAAAGAAATAGAAATCATATCAAGTATCTTTTCTGACCACAATAGAAGTAGAAATCAATAACAAGAGGAACATCAGACAATACACATACACATGGAAATTAAACAAGATCCTCTTGAATGAGCAATGAGTCAATGAAGAAATTAAGAAGAAAATTAAAAAAAATTCTTGAAACAAATTAAAATGGAAATACAACATCCCCAAATGTATGGGATATGGAAAAAGCAGTACTAAGAGGAAAGTTTATAGCAATAAATGCCTGTATCAAAAAAGTAGAAAGACTTCAAATAAACAAACTAACAGTGCACCTCAAGGCACTAGAAAAGCAAGAACAAACCAAACCCAAAATTAGTAGAAGGAAATAAATAATAAAGATCAAAGCAAAAATAAATGAGATTGAGACTTAAAAAAATACAGAATATCAATGAAATGAAAACTTGGTTTTTTGAAAAGATAAACAAAATTGAAAAATCTTTAGCTAGACTAACAAAAAAAGGAAAGACCCCCCCAAAAGAAACAAAAAAGAAGACATAACAACTACTGAGACTTCAAAATACAGAGGATCGTTAGTGATTATTATGAATGATAATACACCAACAAATTGGAAAACATAAAGGAAATGGATAAATTTCTGGACACATTAAACCTACTAAGATTGAACCGTGCTAGAGGTTCATGAAAAAATAGAAAACCTTAACAAACCAATAACAAGTAATGATATTGAAGCAGTAGAAAAAAGTCTTCCATCAAAGAAAAGCCCAGGATCTGACGGATCACCAAACTCATTTCATGAGGCCAGTATCATCCTGATACCAAAACCAGACAAGGTCACAACAAAAAATAGAAAACTACAGACCAAGATACTTGATGAACATAGATGCAAAAATCATCAACAAAGTACCAGCAAACCAAATCCAACAGCACATCAAAAAGATAACACCCTATGATCAAGTGGGATTTATCCTAGGAACGTAAGGATGGTTCAACATGCAAATCAATAAACATGATACATCACATCAACAGAATGAAGTACAAAATCCATATGATTATCTCAGTAGATGCAGAAAAAGCATCTTATGAAATTTGACATCCCTTTATAATATAAACTCTCAACAAACTGGGCATGAAGGAACACACCTCAACATAATAAAGGCCATATATGACAAACCCATAGCTAACATCATATTGAATGAGGAAAAGCTGAAAACCTTTCCTGTAAGAACTGGAGCAGGACAAGGATGCCCACTCTCACCACTCTTATTTAAGATAGTACTGAAAGTTCTAGCCAGAGCAATTACATAAGAGAAAGAAAAAAAAAGGCATCTAAATTGGAATCGAGGATTTCAAATTGTGCTTCATTGCAGACAACATGATCTTATATCTAGAAAAACCTAATGACTTCACCAATAATATCTTAGATATGATAAATAAATTTAATAGAGTGGCAGGATACAAAATCAATGTACAAAAATCAGTAGCATTTCTATTCACCAATAATGAACTAGTTGAGGAAAAAAAATCAACAAAGCAATCTCATTTATGATAGCTACCAAAAAATACCTAGGAATAAATTTAACCAAGGAAGTTAAACACCTCTATAAGGAAAACTGCAAAACACTGATGAAAGAAATTGAAGAAGACACAAACAAATGGAAAGACACCCCATACTCATGGATCAGAAGAATTAATATCATTAAAGTACCATACAACCCAAAGAAATCTACAGATTCAATACAATCCCTATCAAAACACCAATGTTGTTTTTCACAGAAATATAAAATACAATTTTAAAATTCATATGGAACTATAAGAACTTGAACAGCCAAGAAATCTTAAACAATCAGAATAAAGCTGGAGGCATTACACTACCTGACTTCAAAATGTATTACAAGGCAGTCCCACCAGCAGTGTAGGAGTGTTCCTATCTCTCCGCATCCACGCCATTTATTGTTTTGTGACTTTTTGATAAAGGCCATTCTCACTGGAGATAAGTGATATCTCATTGCGGTTTTGATTTGCATTTCCCTGATGATTAGAGATGTTGAGCATTTTTTCATATGTTTGTTCACCGTTCTTCTGTCT
>CAUYRT010070072.1:0-26346 GCA_963574885.1 Lepilemur ruficaudatus
GTTTTTGAATGTAACAAGATAAGTCAACTTGAGTGGTAATATATTTTGGGAAATCAGCTCACTACAAATTGTGACTGTAAACATTGTACTGTAAATGTTTTGTAGTTTTCCCCCAATAAAATTTTCGGAAGAAAAAAAAGAACAAATGGTGCTGTAAGTTGAATGTAAAGATAAAAAGTTTTAATTTTATCTTGTTAATGTGATTTTTTTCAATTTATTTCTTATTCCTTCAAGAAATATTTATTAAATGACTGTAATGTGTCTTTTGGCTACCTGAGAGAGTGTTCTAAGCAGAAGGAGTAGCAAGTGCAAATGTGGGAACAGTCCTGGCGTATCTGGACAGCAGAGAAGCCCATGCAGACAAACCAGTGTGAGCTGGACAGGTGCCGAGCAGGAGATGAGGCCAAAGAGGTTACTAAGGACTGCACTTTGCAAGGCTCACAGGCCACAGTAAGGACGTGGGAAGCGAGATGAGGAGACATGGCAGAGTTTTGGACAAAGGTGTGATATTATCTGAGCTGCATTTTAACGGGATCATTCTGGATGCTCTACTGGGGATAGAGTGAAGGGGCGTTAAAGGTGGGAGCAGGAAGACAAACCAGGAGAAAACTGCTATAAATCAGGTGGCAGATGATGGTGGCCACCAAGGCAGAAGCACTGGAGGTAGTGAGAAGGAGAGTCTGAATGTATCTTGAAAGTGGAGTCAAGTTTTTATAAGGATACCAGTCCTATTGGATTAGGGCCCATGCGAATAACCTCATTTTAAATTGATTTTCTCTGTAAAACCAAATGTATCTCCAAAGAAGTTCACATTCTGAGCGAGTGGGGTTAAGGACTTCCACACACAGATTTTAGGAGACTCAGTTTAACCAGTAATACTGGGGCACTCCAACATTAAAAGGCTGGAGTTTTGAGAAACAAAAGGGGTAAAGAAGACTAAGTAGAGAAGCTAGTGAAATAGGAGGAAAACAGGAGTGTTTTATCCTGGGGAAAAGTGAAGAAACTCTTTCACGGAAGAGGACAAAATTAACAGAGTCAAACGCTGCTGCGGTATAAAGACAGACGCATTTACTGATTTATTCAAGAAGTGTTTACAAGAAACCCACTACGCACTCAGCACTGTTTTAGATTCCAATGATGCAGCAGTGGACAAAACAGACAAAAATTCCTGCCTTCATGGAGTTTAGGGAAACAGATGATTAAAATTAGTTAAAGGAAATATATACTGCATTAGAAGTATGGTAAGTGCAAAGGAGAAAAATTAATACATATGAAGTGTTTGAAAGGAAGGTTGAAACTTTAGATGCGGTTCCCAGAAAAGGCCTCACAAGAAGGTGAATGTTAAGAAAATCTCTGAAAGAAGTGAGGGAACCAACATCAAGTCTCTATGGGAAGATCGTTCTAGACAGAGGAAATTTCAGATCTTTAGGTCTTCAGATCTGATATTAGATCAGAAAAGGTCTTTAAAGACCTTACTCCCAATACAGTCGCATTCTGTGGTCACATTCTGTGGTGTAAGGAGGCCAATATATGAATTTCAGGGGACCTCAATTCAGCCCACGACACCACTGATGTCAAGTCAAAAGCAAGAACAGTAAACAGCAATGTATGGAGTTCCCTTCTTTTTATGTTTCCTATTATCAAATGTCTGCATCATTCTTGCAAGAATGATTTCATCATTCTTGCATATTATTGAAAGATATTTCATCCCAACATATTGTTATATACTAATAACAAATCATGCATTTTTTATTACGTTGTTTTTGTTACAGAAAAATCTCTGAAACTTTTAGCATGATCCTATCACAGAAAAGTTTTCACTTTTGTTATTATGATTTTCTATTATACTAAAACATGTAAATAAAGTATTATGAAAAATATAAAACAACTTACAATTTTGGAAATTCTGGAGAATCCCTGCCTATTCTGATTGATCTTGCCTGAATACCAAAGATTAATATTTGTCAGGAATTTGGAAACACTGTAGCTGAGGGCAAGTTTGTAGAAGGGCCTAAATATAGGGGCATAAATTGAAGGCTTGTTGATCTCTCACCCTTGATAGAAAATGCTCAAATTCCTAAATGCCCAGAGGAATAATAATTAGAGAGTTACTCTCTAAGAAAATGGGGAATAAAACTGCTTTGGGAGAACTAGGATGGCGATTGTGGGAGGTGAACCCCAGAGTTAAGTCTTCTTCCGTTTATGGTCACCCTGAGTTATATCTTGCTCTTTACCTGCTCAGCCCAAAAAGAAACTGGCAAATAACTTCATCCCCATGTAGAAAACTCAGTCATATTTCTAGCTACTTCTTCCTTGTTTTCCTCCCCTTCCTTTCTTTAATACTTTTTCCAATAGATCTTAAATTCATAGTGGAAGGTGCTATTATAAATGCTGAATATGAGTGAACAACCACAGATCTCTGGACACTTAAGGAAAACTTGAAGAAAGAAAGAGCAGAGTTTAAAAAAGATAAATATGGATCAAAAAGAGATGCTAGAGAACAAAAGATAAGGTCTAAGAGATAATTAAGAAAATATTGTATATAAAAAGAAGATCCTAATGTAGGTACAGAGAAGAAAAAGCTTGTTGACTTTAAAAACTGCATAAATTAAAATAAAATTTAATAGAAGAGTATGTTGAAATGAAGCAAATTTTCTAAATTATTAGAGACAAAAAAATGAGTCAAAGATAACAGAAGTCTTGCATCTGATAAGTAGGTTTCAAAAAAAAGAGAATGGAGAAAAGGGAAGAGAGAAGACGATCAAAGAAACATAAGAAAACACGCATCTACCTTCCCAAGATTTACTTCGCATGAGTTCTGGCTGTATGCCTATTTTACTCAGGAATGAATGCATGTTGCATTCTAGAATAACTATCCCAGAATATCTATCAGTTTGTTGAATTTGTCAGTTGGGGACTGCATTCTTTGGTAAAAGGCATCAAATTCTCCTAGGTAATCAGTTATTAACGTGATAAATTAACTCTAAAAATGTTTCTAGACATTTTAACTGTGTTTATACTTATAATTTCTGGGATGATAAATTCCAAATATTGGTTTTCTAATATCTCTGTAAGAATTAAAGTGAATCTATTCATTCTGGTAATGGAAGTTACCCCTTTTTTTCTAGAAATCTTTATGTAAAAAACAATGCAATATATATTACTATGAATACTATTATATTCTATATTAATATTAATACTAACACACACACACTTTCTTTCTGGGCTTCAGAAACAGAAACTCTACCCTACAGGATATCTCAAAGACAGAGAGACTGAGAGTTCTATAATCATCTCTATGAATTCCTAAGAACCTTTAGAGCTGCAAATTTTAGTAGATCTAGATTTTAGAAAAAATACACCCCAATTATTTATTTGCCTATTCTTGTTTGGTGTTCCACACTCAAATGGTACCCTCTCTGATTCACTGACAGCAGCTGCAATTTTTTGAAAGGAGAAAGAGGGAAGGGACACATTGAAAGCATCTGCCTTTTCACAATCCTCTGTTAACAGCTTTCCCCCCTAACTATTAGAGAGAAAACATGTTCTTGGTCCTTCTCTTGTGCCTTATGTAATTGCAAATCTCTGGCAGGATGCTTCTCCTTTCAAACTTAAACTTTTCTCATTTTTCCCCCACACAATTGTGCTCTTTCTTTTTCTCTTCTTTGGAAACTCGCCCTGGTTGCATAATTCTGTTTCTCTCTCCTTTGCAGCTCTGTTCTCTGCAGAGGTTTGGGTTCATTCCCTCGGTGTCTTGTTCTGCTCTGTGCCCCACCTACACGTTACCTTCATTTGTTCCAGTGACAGAAAATGCATCTAGATCTCTCGGGATTTCTCTTTGCCTCTTAGGTTTCCTTTTCCACTGGGCATGAGATACGTATAACACATATGACACTTGTTAAGGAACATTTCTTAATTTACATTTTGTTTAAAAACATAGAATCCTTGAGCTAGAAGTAGCCATTGCATGTAAGCTTTACAGTTGACCTGTAGGGAAATAACTATGCCATTATTTTTATTTTTCTCCAAACACATTTTCCCCTTTACCTTGAAACTTACATACATAAAGAAATTTTAACCATACCCTTATACACTTGGGTAGAGATTAACGAAATAGAGGTTTGGAGCAATAGGCATATGTCAAAAAAGAGAACTTAACATAGAAGGGTAAATCTGAAATAAGACTAATAAGACTAATAGAAGTGAGAAAATTTTCCCATTTTAAGATCTCAGATCTTGTTGAGCAGCTGCTTAGATGGATGTTGGCCTGAGAATGCTCCTGAAAAGTAAAGGCGAAATCATAAATAAATAAAAGGTGATGGCAGAAGTTGGATTCCCTGTGGGAGTTATTACAGTCATCGTATTTTAAAACATGATGATGAAACTACATAATGATTTTTAAAAATAAAATGAAAGTGAGTATTTTATTTCCCAAGTTGAATGCCATTTATTAAACTGTGGGACATAACTATCAACTTGTTTATAATCGGAAAAATGTTTGGAAACCAAATAATAATGGGACTAATTTGTATGGAAGTAACAGTACATGGATTATGTTAATTCAGTGACGTCGTATGCAAAAAGGCAAATTCAAGTTGCCACAGTTCACACGTCCTTTTCGGAAGTAATAAAGAAGTATCAGTGGTAAAAGACATATTGGAACAAACAATAAAGCAGAAATGTCAGACTTGTTCTGTGTCCCCTGGCTCTCAATAGGATGTCAACAGCAGGTGCTAAATCGGAGAAGCTGTTTTTCAATGGACAAAGTCCAGGCAGGTGACCAACACCTGACATCCCCACTAACTTGAATAAACCAGAATATTAATGTCCTTGGTCACTGTGCATTTGTGATAAGCAAAATTGCTATTAATGACTCTTCTTTGCAGTCCATCTTATGAGAAGGAAAACATGACTCTAAAGGGACAAGTTACTGGAAACAAAGCATGCAAGTGTTCCTTGGCTTTCCCGGGACCGGGAGAGGGCCACCCCTGTAACTGATTGGCTGTGGGGCAAAGATGAATGTTTTAGATTCCTCTCTTTTCCATAACTGCTGGTGTCACTATGCATTCTCTTGGGGACCCAGCAACTAATTCTTGGGTTTGGAAATGAAGCCTCTGCTGCAACTATAAAAATGCAGCATCAGAATAGAGCTGAGAGCCATAATCTGTTACACAACCTGAGGAAGTTAACACCAGAGCGATCTAAGTGCTCACACATAGTTGGGGCCTGCAAGTCACGGGCTAATGCAATTTCATGCCTACTTTATTGTTGCCTGTTTTAAGTGGTGAGTTGCACCAAGACAGAACATAGGCCCACTTCCCCCACGGAAGCAAGGGGTCATGAGGACATCAGTCTCACTTCCTGTAATGCACCAGAGTGACCTTAGCAGCAGGACGTTGAAATGAGTATTTAGGAACCATATTGCACATCTCAGCCCCTGCCAGGCTGAGAAGCAAGATTCACTTTTCCAGGAATCAAGTACTCAGGGTATTAAGGTGGGAGCTTGTCTGTATCTGCGCTTCTTCCCCAGGGCCGTTCTGCAGCCATGAGCTTCCCGAGTAGGGTTTGTGTTTGGTCTCTCTTGGCGTGTTGACCTTTCTTTCCTCTGTCCGTTTGTCAGCACGGGGCCAACACCTCTGCTCTGAAGGGGGTTGAATGGCCTCAAGAGCCTGCTTCAAACTTGGTCAACAGTTCATTTCTGCTCAGGCACCAAACTGCAAAGATCGGTTGCTTACCAATCCGACCCGTAGATCAACTCAGGGCCAGAAATAGCTCTTCCTGGTACCAAGTGCACTAAGGCACAGCGAATATTGACTCTAGGCATTTATTTTTTCCCAAAACTTAACTAAAATCACACAATGGGTCTCTATCGCATGCTTACAGTTCTCATATTTCATTAGCTATTTTTCACTTATTATGCCAGGAATGCTTGCACAGGAAATCACAGAATACGATTTGGGGAAAAGAATTGTCAGTGAGTTCATGTGTGAAATTTGTAATTCAGCTCAGATAAAAAGGAATCCAATTACAAATTCTAACCATGATTCAGGGCAGAGAAAAGTGTTTTGAAATTTGGATTATTTAACATGAGCTCATCCTGCTCCATCTCATTGTAATGAACTCTTTTCAATTCATAAATTATTACTGGCACCAAAATTAAAAAAGAAATTTTGTAGGAAATATGTGGTAAATAGGACTTTAAAACTATTTTTAAAATATGCTTTACTATATCAAAACCCAGCATTTCCATCAGTAGCACAGTGCACTGAAGCCCCACAAATTCTGCATTCCCTGTTCCAATTAAAAGTTAAGTAGGAATACTTAACTTTTTTATCCCATAAACTAATAACTACACTTCTATTGATATTAATACTGTTCAAATTGTTTCTTTGTTTATTCTGCTGATTAATGACATTCTCAAAAATAATTGTGGTCCAACAAGAGGGGAGATTAGAAAATTAAAAAGATTTAGGGAAAATAGTGGCAATAATTGAATTCTCACAGGCACTGCAAGTCTCTTTGCTTGTTTGAACTACTCTCTGAGGCTACTCAAGAATATAAAATTATATACAATATTTCTCCTATCTGTTGACTGGGGGTGGGGTATAGTCTATAAGCTACACCTGAGCTGCCAGGTCTGCATAGCCAAGTAGAGGTGGGAGTGGGGCCAGCTCAGCTTGGTGGGGTAGGGTTGTGGAGATCACCGGCTGTCTCACTGCGACCCGCACTGGGCAAGTCAGTCCTACTGCCTTCTGAGCTGTCTCAGCAGTTTGCAGGCAATGGTTGGCCACCTTCTTACACACAGAGGACTGACCAGATTCTCCTGACCTGAGGAGAGCTCCAGAGTGTCCCCTGTGCCCTCTCCTACTGGGGAGCTCTGCTTGAAGTTCCTTTTAACCTCAACCTATGCAGAGCCAGATTCATTCTTTCTTGTAGTTCCCTGACTGACCCACCACTGCCTGGAGGAAACCATTAACCAGACGACACACGTGCTGAGAAAATTCAGACCTAAAACACTGAGTATGTGTTAAATGTTAAATGTGTTAAACTTAAATGACTTCAAAAGTCAGGAAGTTAAAACAAAGGTATGAGAATTTGCACACTGTCATAAGACTGGTGGGAATTTTGGTCTATTAGACAGGAAAAGTCCTATATAAAAAAAAATTCTATAATTTTTTTAAAAGTATGTTATTATCCAGACAAAGTCTTTGGGCTAAATTTAGGTCATAAGTGTAAGTTTATGACTCCTAAATCCTACAGTAACATTACTAGTAAACATACAGCAAATTATGATTATACTTTTAAGGTTAATGGTCAAGCTTGAAGGAGGGATGTCCAGTTGAAAAATCAGAGTTAATGAAAGAAGCAGGAGAGACTGGGGTGGCAGAATTCTAACAGGCATATCAATATAGAAATGCATAATATAGGATTTTATTTTTAAAAAAATTAAGCCAGCTCTCAATGGGAAGCCATCTTGATATGATGTCAAGACATAAGTCTTAGAAGTTAGAAAATATTAATATTGTCTTTTTATGAACACTTTTAATTTTGATGACTAATTTGCCATTTTTTAAAAATTTTATGGTTAGTTATTTGTATGTGTCCTTTCTGAGAAATCTTCACCTATCCCAAAGTGGGGTGTGTGTTTTCATCTAAAAGTTTTATGGTTCTTCATTTGTAAGTCTATGATCTCAAATTAATGTTTATGCATGGAATTAAGTAATAGTTGAGGCTTTTTTCCCATATGAATATCCTGCTGTCCATATCATTTGTTAAAATTTTTCTTTCTCTCAATTGACTTGACTTCTTGATTTAAAAAAAAAAAAATCAATGGACAGTATATGTGTGGGTCTGTTTATGGCTGTGTTCTCTTCAACTGATCTAGTATCTATCCTAACCCCAGTGCCACAATGCTCTGACTACTGTAGCTTTATCATAAGTCTTGAAATAATGTAGCAGAGATCCTCTACCATTGCCTTCTTTTTCAATGAAGTGTTGAATATTCTAGGTCTTTTATATTCTATGTTCATTTTAGAATGAATTTGTGAATTTCTTCAAAAAACGAAAGCACCATTGTTTTACTCTACCCCACCTTCAGTCTCATCCTGTAACCCCAGGTGTATGTGCTGGAGTTGGGACTCAGCTTCTAAGCAGCAGCCCCAACAAGACAATATGTCAGAAGGCTTCAAGGAAAAGAAAATATCCAAAAGGGAAGGCGAGACAAAATAGGAGGCACCACCAGGTGTGATATGGGACAAGACATGTACAGAGTCCTGACAATTGAGCTTACCACCCTTTAAGTGCTAAAGTGACCGAGGTTTCAGTGACTTAATAAATCAGAGCCACTGGTACTCCAGACACTCAAGAAACAAAACGCGAACAAAAAGATCAGGAAATATAATGATGATAGTGCTTGTTCATTTCTCCAGGGTAATATAACACAAAATGTCAGTTCACACACAACCTTTGGGAGAATTACACATTGTAAAAATCAGACACTAAAAGGATTAGCACAGAGGTGACTTGTGGTCATTAGTTGATTGGGGTATATGAATAAACAGCTCTAAGGGAAAAAGCCACTTGGCCGGGGCTATTTGACTTATGAATCATTCTATTTCCAGAAGTAATAACTCAGCTTATTAATAAGCACTTTTGATGATGAAGGTGATGAATATCTCGGTTATCCTGATTTGATTAATTCAGATTGTATGCCTTTATCAAAACATCACATGTACTCTATAAAGATATGCAACTATTATATACCCATAATAATTAAAAATAAAATAATTTGGAAGCAAATAGGAAAAGAAGGAATCATTAAATATTCTGAAGATATGATGTATTTTGTTGGAGATTCTATAGCATTTGGTATTGAACTGACTATAGTCTGGGAGGAGGAAGCAATTAGTAAATAACTTTTGCAAAGTTGTATGCAGTCCCACACACCACCTAGGACAGTAGTTACTATTTTGATGGACAGGATCCATAGGTTTCTAGGGTTCTTCAGTGGCAGTAAGGTGACTTTTTTAATATTTTAAAATATATTACCTTGAAAGAAGTGTAGAGAATTGGTTTTGAAAATGTGTGGGTGCAGTGTTATGCATTAGATCTATTGAGAAACTGTTATAAAAATAAAGATAAGAAAATATGAAATTCTGACAAAGGCAGTGACAGTGGAAACAGATAAAAGATTTTTAGAGGTAATAAAGTGGTAGAATTGACACAACTTGAGGATTAAGAGAATGTGGGGTAGGAGGAAGGAGGACAGGGACAAGTTCTTTAATAATAAATATCGTGTATCAAATAAAATAATTACCATGTTCCAGGAACACTGCTGATGCTTTACATATACTTGCTATGTAATTGTTAAAATTCTAGAAGTAGGTACTATTACCAACCCACTTTAATGAAAGAGAAAATAGAGGTTTATAGAGGTTAACTAATAAGTCAAGACCACATCAGGTGGAAGAGAATTTGTAACCAGACGAGATAATTCCAGAGCCCTTTTCTTGTCTTTGTCTGCTAGGCTATACAAGCTGTAGATTTCTAGCTGTGGTGAGTCAGGATGACTGTGCCGATAGGAAACATCAGATGAGAAGGAAGGTTTGGGCAGAAAGATAATGGATCCAATTGATGAAAAAGTTGAAATTGAAGTATACAGGGTATCCATTTTGAGGTATTAAATAGCTCAGAAGAGATAACTGAACTAAAGATAAAAATTTTGGACTCATCAGCTTATGGGAAAGAGTTAATGCTATGAAAAGCTATCAGATATTACAGAAAGGTCTAGCTAGTTAAAGGGAAAGAAGTTTGGGGATATGACTCTGGGAAACACCGACATTTGTGGGACAGACAGAGGAAGAGGACTCGCCCCCTTTGTTTCCCCCTTTCACATTGAAGTAGGACATAGAGAAGTTCACATGTACCACTCCATAAATGTTCACATGCAAATAAGGTCATCTAGATCAAGAAACGGGACATTATCAGCACCCAACTTGTCTTCATTTCAAGTAATAACCACCCCCAAGGGTGATCACTATACAATTTCTAACAACATAGATTAGTTTTGCCTAATTTTAAACTTGATATAAACAGGAGTCCATGGTGTATGCTCTTTTGTGTCTGGCTTCTTCCACTCAGCATTATTTTTATTTGCCTGTGTTACTGCAACATATGCCGCTCACTAACTCCCATTGCAGCAAAGCATTCCACTGTGCAGCACACACACCCCAAGGGGGCCCACAGTGAGCCATACCCTCCCCTTGAGTGAGGGAAGTCCTGTGGCTTGTGTCTAACCAACAGAATGTGTCCAAGAAGATGGAATGTCACTCCTATGATCATGTTACTTTATGTAAGACTCTCTCTTAGCAGACCGGAGTGAGAGATACTCCAGCTGGCCTTGAAGAAGCAACCAGCTGCGTTGTAAGCTGTCTATGGAGAAGGCCACGTGGCAGGGGACTGCAGGCTGCCAGCAAGAAGCCAGAGTCCTCAGTCAAGGGAACGAATTCTGTCAACACCCTGAATGCACTTACAGGCAGATTCTTCCCTAGCAGAGCCTTTAGACGAGGGCGCAGCTTGGCCAACATTTTAATTAAAATTTTGTAAGACCCTGATCAGAGGACACCGTTAAGCTGTGACAGGACTCCTGACCCATGGAAATGATGGGATAAAAACTGTGCACTATTTTAAGTGGCTTGGTTTGTGGTACTTTGTTACACAACACGAGAAAACTAATATATGCTGTATAAATGTACTACAATTAATTTATTATTCTATTATTAATAAGTATTCCAGTAGTTTTCAGTTTTTGTCTGTTAAATAGTGATGCTATAAATATTCTTGTATATATATTTCTGGGGAGTGTTGTGTAAGTCAAGTGTTGTGTAAGTTACACACTTACTTCTGTGTAAGTCAGAAGACAGAAACAACACAGTAATATGAACAGGAAAGGTTTAATGTAAAGAATTATGAACTATCTACAGGGGATTAGCTACTTAAGAGGGGATAAAAGAGAAATCTAGTAAGTACCTGATGCTGAGAGAGAGCACAAGGAAGATACAAACTTGAAAGAGGGTCCCTCTCTAAGGCAGGGGTTCAGATCTCCGTGGAGAGGATGTAGTTGAAGCCCAGTGGATGCTGAAGTGAGCTGAGGCCTGAGCTGCTCCACAGTCAGCAGGTGGAAGCTGGCAGGCAGGGAAATAAGGACTGACACTGGGAAGCTAAAAACCTCCCTCTGGGGTGCAAGTAGGTGGAAAACCCACTGCTGGAGTGTCTATGAAATTCATTAAAAGTCCAGAGAGAGGAAAAATTCTCTGGGAATTGGGCTGAGGTCCTTACAGGACTCACTCGATGTCTCACCCACAGGGGCTGGGACTTGCCCACAGGAGATGTTGTTGAAACTAGCTGGGGGTGAGTTCCACGGGCAAACCACAGGCTAGTCTGGCACTGTGGGGGCAAAAAAAAAGTAGGCACGCTGCAGTACCCCTTCCAGTGCCCTCTAACAGCAAAGGAAGAATATCTAGTAGTTTCCAGCTCCAGCTTCAAGCAGGGCAGCTAACACTGGTTTTGGAGCCGAAAGGCAATAAAGTGACAACTGGTACGGGTATATATCTAGAAGAGACCCATTATCTTTTTATTCTCTTTTAAATTTTAGTGTGAAAGTAAGAAAACAAATAAAAATGGTAGAAAATTCAACATCATAACATCTGTTTCAACAAAATCTTGCCGTTTATTCATATTACTTGAAAAATATTTTTAGAACAAACTATATTGGAGAAAATAAAGGCAATAGCAGAAGTCAACAAAGCAGGAAATAAGAAAATAATAGAGAAGATCTACAAAACCCTGTATAATCTCTCTTGGCTATTTGAAAATATTAATGAAATTGAAAAAAATTACTCTGGCAAAACCCATCCAGAAAAGCAGACAGAGGGTACAAAGACACAACAAACATTAAGCATGAAAATGGTACAAGTCTAGCCCCTGAGCTTTGAAAGGTACTGTGGCTGGTGTCTCCCTACCTGGGCGGGGTATCAGGGTGGGCTTTTGGGAGCTGGACATTTAGGAACTCAAGCCAAATTGAACTTCCTGCCATGCCTTGGGAGCAACCAGCTCAGCTTTGCAGGTGGACACTGCTGCTGGTACCTCTGGGCGACTCTGCTGGCGGAAACACGGAGCTGCTAAGTTCCTTGTGTGGGTCACCGTGAGCAATGCCTCCTTTCTTTCTTTCTATCTGACCCCAGGAGGTCTAGACATGGTGTTATTCCCTAAATTCCTTGTGAGATAAGACCAAAATGGGATTGAGCATCTCAGAACGCTGGGGAAGCCCAATGTTAACCTCCGGTTCTCTTGTCCCACTGCCAGCACAGGGGAATTCTCTCTGTGTGGTGCTGTGCCAGCTGGGGGTAGGGAGAGGAATGATGCAGTCAACGTGAGACCACTCTTCTTACCCTTCTAAAGATGTTTTTATTCAGTTCTCTGGTCCATGTAGGTAGCTAAGACTTATTCCCAAGTTTTGGGATTTCCACCAAGATAGTGTGATAGTTGCTAGTTGAAATTTCTGTGCTGGGGAGAGAAGCCTGGGACCTCTTCTTCTGCCATCTTACTCTAACTATATCAAACAAAATGCTAGAGAAACAAATACATCTATGTTTAAGAAGATAACACAAATTGATGAAGTTAGTTTCCCAGGAATGCAAGAGTATTTTAATACTGGCAAACCTAAAAACATAATTTACCACATTAGCAGATTAAAGCACATAAAACCATATGACAATTGATGCACATACACACTTGATCTATTCCAGTACCCATTCATAATAATAAAAATTTAGCAAAATAAAAATATGTAAATAAGCAAAGTTTATATGCAGAGAAATACAGCAAACATCATTGTCAATGGGAAAACATTAGCAGTATTTCTTTTAAAATTAAGAACATGTCAGAGATATGATTGCTCTTTCTATTCAACTTTGTACTGTAAGCCCTAGTCAGAGAAGATAATAAAAAACACACCCTTGTATATGTTTGCCAGCAGACACCTACAAGAATGTTCTTAGCATCACTATTTGTAATATCCTCCAACTGGAAACAACTAATAATGTGAAGCATAAAATTTAAATAGTCTTTAACTTTACTCCCCTAGAGCAGGAGTCCCCAACCTATAGTGAGTTGTATAATTATTTTATTATATATTAGAATTTAATAATCATAAAAATAAAGTGCACAATAAGTATAATGCCCTTGAATCATCCAAAAACCGTTCTCCCATCCCTGGTCCATGGAAAAATTGTCTTCCATGAAAATGGTCCCTGGGGTCAAAGAGGTTGGGGACCACTGCCCTAGAAGGGTTGTATTATTTAATCTGTATGTAATTCTTCTGGTTACATATATACTATGGTGTCTTTTCCTTGTTTGAAGGAGAGAGATTATTTCTTTTATGAATGCGCACTGCTTAGTATTTAAATTAATACATAGTTTAAAGTATTATAAAATAATTAGCAAGTTAGTGAATTAATAGCAGTAATAATTAAATCTTAGAATTAATAGCAGTAACAGTTACCTAATTATGGAAAGTTAATATTTTATGTAAAATCAAGTATATATATTAACAGCATATGCTTATAAAATTGTCATGTAACATTTGAAGTCTCATTTTTGAGAAATTATATTTAATACTTTTTGTTCTGATAACCAGTTTCACATTATTCTCATCTGTATTTTTGTGAATTTATGAGTGAATGTAATATGGATATGTGGAATGAAATTAAATATAAATATACCTGAATATCTTTGGACCTTTATGGATGTGTGAGTTATAAAATTACATAGGAAACTATAACGATGCCTAAAGGGAACATAAATATTGTAGTTCATAAGTAATTATACTCTCAAATGCTCATGGAATTGATTCATCATGTTCATGACTAGCAACTCACTCCCTAGAATTTCCAATACATCCTTTATACCAGTGAACAATTGAACAATTACGATGTTGCCAACATGACAATTTAATGTTGTCATGACCTTAGGTGATTTTAGTTGGCTTGTATGTAGGAAGGCTTAATGCAATTCATGTGTAATAAGATACAGTATAAAGCCTAAGAAGATAAGAAAATAGAATGCTCTTGGAATGATTCACTTTATTTTCAGTGGACAGCAGAAGCCAAGCTGAGACCCCAATTTAAATTGTGAAATAACTTGTTAGGTTCTACACTTCACTCTGTTTTTCAGCCCCCAGCTTGAAAGCCCAGAGCCAACAGGCTGCATAAAGCCACCTTACTGGGGCATCCTGTTAGTAATCTCCCCTGAGCCACAAGCAAGGTGTAATAGAGCTAATTTTTAATTTAATTTCAAATCCCATGATCTTAACCATTTTCCTATTCCTTTATGTGGCCTCTTACTACATCCCTAAGAGTTAGAGGCATATGTCATTATGAGTGATGATGAATGCTTAGAAAAAATCTAGGGGAATTTAGTAGAACACCTCAGGCCCACCACTGCGCTGACAGAAGCCATTTTTCTTTTAATTGCTCTGTGACTAAAGTTCAGATTTACTTTAAATGCTTTTATGGAGTTATGCCAGCCATACCAGAAACTTTGATTCTGTCTCTAAAATCTGATTCTAGAAAGGAAGAAAGAAAATAAAAAGGAAGGAATGTTATATTAAAATGTAAACTCCATGATTGCAGACATTTTTTAAAAATCCATTTATTCACTAGGATATCCCCAGGGCCTACAATAATGTTCGGCATATGGTTGTTCAGTAAATATTTGTAAAAGGGAAGACAGATGAAAGAAAAGGAAGAGAAGGGAGGTGAGGTATGCAAATGTTAGCTGGTGTCCCTGCAGCGGGCCATCCACCTGCCTGGCCCCTCCACTAATGCATCTGGTTGCTGACCTCCAGGGCCTCAAATCTCTCTGCCTAAACTTCCTGATATTCAAAAGCAGCAGCTCTCCTAGAAAACTTGTCCCATCCTTGGGTGATGTGGCTTCCTGTTTTTAAAGAGTACCCAGTTACCTACCAAGGGAGAATCAAACATCGGGGTTGCCCTCCTTAATAAGCTATTTTGAAAATACGGAAGATAGCCTTTAAAAAGAAGGAAATTGTGACACATGATACAACATGGGTAAATCTTAAGAAGATTATGTGAAATAAGCCAGAAGTCAGTCAAAAGTAAAAAGAGTCACAAAAGGCAAATACGGTCAGATTTAACGAAGATGAGGTAACGAGTAGTCAAACTTACTGAAATGGAAAGTGCAGTGGTGTTTGCTAGGGGCTGGGAGCAGATGGAAGTGGGGAGTTGTTTAATGAGACATAGAGTTTCGGTTTTGCAAGATGTAAAAATTCTAGAGATTGTTTGCACAACAATGTGGAGATACTTCACATCACTGAACTGTACAACAAAAACAAAAACATACTAAACTTCCAATTGGTCTGTCTGAAAAAGTTACATTAAAAATCATAAGCTGAAGTCAAGCCAGAAATGCTCATAGGTGTTTAGAGAGTTGTTATAAGAAAAACTTTGCTATAAGATTCAAAATCATAGAAGATCACCTCAAAGATTTTGATTACACAGGACTAGATTATTGCACCCTTTCTCTTTTCCTTTCCCTGTTATAGGACCTTGAAACGTAACAACGATCCTGGCTGAGTTGTGACAATTTCTCCAAGAGTTCTGTGAAAGAGTTGAATCAACAATTTCCCACATCCTGTCCAAGTTCAGGTTTGCTTTAAATGCTTATATGGAGTTATTCTAGCTATCATTCTAGAAAACACCCTGAGGAAGAATAGCAAACAAAATAGCTAGACAGCAATTGTAGACAAATTTACAAGATGAAAAGATTTGGGTATATTTTGGGCCATTTCCAAAAACCATGTTATTGAAATCACGACTTCTCAGTACTGTAAGTTGTTTGAAACTAACAATTATGTTCTTTGAGAGCAGAGTATTGAAGAAAATTGATCCCCTATAATTTCTACAAGACACCTTAGAAATTTAAATATGAGTCATAGATGCATTGTAGCTAACCTAATGGCTTGACTTTAATTATAGGATATCTGTTCTAGTGGAGACAGGCTAGATTGGAGCCTTTTCTTTATTTCTATTGGCTGAATTAGCAGTACTTGTCCATCTAACTTCAATTTATCCATCCAACCATCCCTTTGCTCATTTATCTATCTATCTATCTATTTATTTATTCATTCATTCTCCAATTTCAGCAAAGTTTTGTAGACTACCTATCTACTATATAATTAGGGAGGGCTAAGCTGTGGAAACAATTATAAATAAAATATGGTCCTTGCCCTCAGAGATGTTACATTTGTATTAGGAACTTGAAAGACCATTCTATTCTTTTTCTCTGCACTTAAAGCCTGTTTTGGCCTGCCTCCTTTTTCTTGCCATGCCACTGTTCTCATTCCCCACACTCTGCTCAACTCAAGCCATTTGGGTCTCACACAACCTGATACCTTTTCATCTTTGTAAGTATTTTCATTGGTGATTCACACCAACTTGTGAGTATATTAACAATCAACTAAATTCAGAGGTTCCAACAAATTATCCTTCTTTCAAAAGGCACTTAGTTTTAGATCAACACTGTGATTTCCCTTTGAGAGAATCATCTCTTTCCCATAGAATACAGTTTATTTAGTGTCTTATTAAATGCAGTCTGCCAATAAAGGCATTTAGCTAGTCAAAAACTGAGTATGTGACTGAAGTTAGGCTAATCAGTTGCTCTTTATGGAATTTAAATCATGAACAAAGTGAAAACAATACTGAAAATGGAACCCAAATTCATGCAGGCAGCAGGTCCAAGCAGGGACCATCTATGGGCATTCAGAGCTACACTGGTTCTTGCACTACTATTCTCCTCCTATCTTCCCCTTGAGTCTGTGACGTGTCCTCCACCACTCCAGTGATTTTCTCTCCTGTTGGATCACCAGAGTTGTTATCTGAAGTTTTCTGCCAGAAAATCCCAATTGATGTAGTCCCTATTTGTGAAATCTCTGGATCTTGAGGGAATATTTGCAGAGTTGTCCCTCCAACATTTTCATGGAGACCCTAGGAAATATCTCATGAGGACCCGCCAGCCAGTCCTCTCAACTTTGGAGTGGCACCTTTGGGCATGATGGTCCCACTGAAGTGTAGCCACTGTCTGTTCAGATAAATTCTGTGTGTACTCTGACCTTCCAGGACCTTCACATACTGAAGCCAGGCCGTGTTCTTTGCCAGCATGGCATGAACCTCTTTACCAGTAGTGTTGTTCTGCTACATGGATTTAAGATTTGTGCTGCCTGGTTTCCCAGTGTCTTAGAGACACTTAAATAGAACACCACTTTCTGTTTTTATTTAAATTTCTTGTCCAGAGGAGTGAGACAGGAATTCATGGAAGCTGAGTCTTCAGACAATAATTAAACTTTATGTGTGTGAATAAACTCTGGTAGAGGTGATTAAAACTGCTCTTTGTGACATAAACATGTTTCCTTTGATTCTACTGAGAGGTTTTGAAATGACTTTGTAGAAGCCGACACCTGCTCATCTAAATAATGCATTTGAGTCTCATTGAATATTTGCCTCAATGTCTAAAATATTTAACTGTTTAAAAGGGTCAGGTGGGCAGCATATATAAATTACATGACTGTATGTGGAATTATTCCTTCTATGATACCACCTTCTATGATACCACCTTCACCCGTCCAACTCCTTATCCTCCAGGTGCTGCTGCGTCACTCACAGTGGCATGCATCATCTGAGCATTGCCCTTGGCTGAATGGGTGCTGCCTCTTCTAAAAAGTCCTTACTCCTTACTCCCAGAGGACACCCAGAGCTTAATTACTGATGATTCAGAGGACAAAAGGCCACTCCTTTGTCTTAAGATGGAACCAAATCTAAGGCATGCAATTCCCACTCCTGAGCCCCTAGGGGGATCAGATAGACTGAGACCCATTTCCAGCCAAGACCACTTCCTTGCTCTGCTTCCATCCTATCCTGCATCCCTCATGGCCCTTCTCCTGAGAGCACTCCTCCACACACCACTCTTACAAGAACCCCCATCTTGGGGCCCAGTCTGGGGAAACATTACCTAAGTTTGTATCAGAAGTGGACCTGGGAAGCAGATTCTAAGAATTGAGTTCTGGAGGTGAACCACACACCAGTCAGATGGCCACCAAGGCCCCATCCCTGGTGAGAGAAAGATTTCTGACCACACTGGTATACCACAGCACAAGGACTGCAATATATTCTCTTGCAGTGAGCTGTGCCAGGGTATAAGGGGAAGAGGGTGCAGTCACTGGTAAAATGTCTCCAGCATTTGAGAACTTCCAAGGAAACAGTAACTGAAGACTATAGAACAGAATGGCTCTTGAAAAGTGCGACTGATGCACTGAAGAGAGAAAATAGCGGGCTCAGGAAGATTAACCTACAATTTAAAACAAAATGTGGGTATCCAAGAGCCTCCTTAGCTGTCCTGACAGATATTCATCTCCTGCAGCCAAGGGGCAAACAGAGCTGAAGACCAGGGACAAGACTTAATCAGAAGAGTGACAAAATTACAAAGACTTAGTTCTGAACCTATACAATTCTTCCAAGTCAAAGCCAAGGCCCTGGCAGAGAAGCAGTGGGATCTGAGACTTAGAATGACATTGTTCTTGAGACTCTTGTCCCTTTTGACTTTCCCCGAGTCCTCTGGTCCTTGAGAAGTGGCTCTAACTCCCTTAATGTAAGGGAGAGTCACCCCCCTTTCTTAAATGCTATGGATTGACCTCAAATGAGCCACTTCACTGGGATGCCTCCTGGAAGTTTGTCATATGCAATGGCTCTGTTAGGATAAAAGGACAAGCTACAAGTTGGGGTAAAATATTTACAAACCACCTATTTGACAATGATTAGTATCTAGAATGTATAAAGAAACTTTTCAACTCAGCAGTAAAATACACAATCCAATTAGAAAGTGGACAACAAACATAGACATTTTACTGACAAGGATAGGCAGGTGCCAAACAAGCACACAAAAAGATGTTCAACATTATTAGCCACTATAGAAAATAAACTGAAAATCACAATGGAGTATTACTACACTTATCAGAACAGCTAAAATAAAAATAACTTACAACACCAAATGCTGGTGAGGATGTAGAGAAACTGGACCACTTACATATTGCTGGTAGGAATGTAAAATGGTACAGCCACAGCTGGCGAACAGCTGGACAATTTCTTTTAAAACTAAATGTGCGGTTACCATAGTATCCATCAATTTCAACATTTGGCTTTTGTTTCAGAAAAATAAAACAAAGTCCACAAAAACTTGCATATAAATGTTTACAGAAATCTTATTTTGAATAGTCAAAAAACTGGAAATGACACAGATGGTTTTGAATTAGTTAATGGTTCAACAAACTGTGGTACATCCATACCATGGAACACTATTTAGCAATAAAGAGGAACATGCTATTGATACACAACAATTTGAATGAATCTTAAATAGATAATGCTGAGTGAAACTATTGCTATGTAACAAATCTGACAAGGCTACATGCGATAGATTTATGTAACTAACATTCCATTTATATAACATTCTTCAAATGACAAAATTACAGAAATACAGGAAAAGATTAGTAGTTGTAGGGATTAAGCATGCGGTTGGGAGAGGTGGGTAACATGGTGGTATTGGAAATGTTCTGTATCTTGACTGCACCAATGTCAATATCCTAGTTGTAATACAGTATTAGAGCTTTGCAGGATTTATCACTGGGGGAACTGGATAAAAGATATACAGCATCTCTCTGTGTAATTTCTTATACCTGCATGAGAGTATACAATTATTTTGAAATCAAATATTTAACTTTAAAAATAAGCAATGTCCTATATTAAGTGAAGTCGAGACAGTAGAATTGCTGAGGCAGCATGTGTAGGAGTGAACACACTAGAATAGGTCACTATACCAGAACAAGAATCCCACTCGTGACCATGTCATTCAGGACATGAATTTTCTTCCCTTGCCTTCCCTTCTCCAAAACGCAGAGGCCCCTCTTTTTGTTAAGACAACGAAGAGGGCATTGGAGCAAGGAGGAAGGAACTGGCCTCTCAGAGGAGCTCGGTGCTGGCTGCCGTCTGTATGCCGAGACTCTTGTACTTTGTATTATTACAGAACTGGGTTCCCTAGTGTCAATAAGGATGGCAAGACTGTGAAATTGCAGAGAATTCCTTCATCCTTGGAGGAAAGGCAGGAGGTAGAGGAACCTGCTGTAGATTTGGACGAGGAGAAACCATTCTGTTCTGCTGTTTCAGATCAGCTCTGAGAAATAAACCCAGTTACAGAGCAAGGTTGCTCCCTTCTGCCAGCTCTTCCCCATGGGTCCTCACTGACAGCTCAGGCACAGTGCCCAAAAGCTGAAGGCAGGGAAGGACAGCTGAGAGAGATCCCTTTGTGGTGTGTGAAAGGCTCCCACAAATATAACGCAGCCACCCCCAAGGGTGGCCCATGTCAGGACAGGCAAGCTAGTAGTGATCTATCAAAATCACAAAAGTTTTTAACATTTTACTTGTATTGATACAATATCAATACACAACTGATATTGTATATCAGTTATGCCTCAACAGCTTTACTGAGGTATAATTGATATAGGAAGGCCTGCACATATTTAATGGGTACAATATGTAGCAACAGCACTGTCTCCTCATGAGGAGTACCAACTACCCCTGTGGGTACAGATACTCCTTTTTGTGCCTACAAGTCACTGACATGGGGACCCCAATATAAGCCAGTTGCTTCTGTGCAGAATATTGTTTTTAACTTTCAGTGTCATGATAAGAATTAGAGGTGATATATGTAAGGTACCTCTTACAATGCCTGGAATATAGTAAGAATTCAACAACTTCTTACTGGTATTATTATACTAGGCAAAAAGCATGACAAATAGAAGTAGGGAAATTTATTTTCTGTGAATGAACAAATTTTGACCCCAGACTAGAATCCTCCACTCTTTTTCACTGCTTGCTTTTTACTATTTTTAACAGTAGGATACTAGTAATTAAACTAGAGACTTTATTCAGATTTCACCAACTTTTCCACTATCGACCTTTTTCTGTTCAATGATGCAATCCGGGACACCACATTGCATTTCGGGAATTCCTCTTATTTTCGTGAGGGCAAGTGCAACAGTGACTTATTCCATGTATTCTTCCACATATCCCCCATTGCGAATAATTGAAACTTGAATTTCACACTCAAGAAGTCACAGTGAACATGAAGAAGCAGGCTGGACAGCAGAGTGTTTATGTGCGCTGGCCAGCCTCACTGAAGACAGTTCCCAACTCCTGGGTCTATGCCCTCAGATCAAGTCCTCGAGAGAGAGGCAATGTGATCAGCTGCTAGTCAACCACAAGAGTGACTGTCTCCCCCGGGTCACCTGTGAGCCCTGGCCCAGTTACGTGAGGCCAAGGTGGAGTGGGGTTGTTCCTTACAGAGAGACATTCTCTTCCTGGGCTGTGACTGAAGCAAGTTAATCCATGAGGGAAGTGATATATGGCCGGGAAATTAATGTCTCTGCTATAGCTTGTATGCAAGTACCCTTCTGTTATAATGCTCTGGGGATTCTAGTGTTTTTCCACACTTCCAAAAAATTCCCCATTAGAAGCTACTTCATTTGCACAATAATAGTGCCTCTTTTATAGTCCCTGAGTCAGCCATATGAAACCTCTGGTTGCCTGTGTAGCGAACTGCACTCTCCTTGATAGAAACAAAACAAAACTATACTTCATAACTCTCTTAATCATATAATCTGGCTACATTTTTATTATTGAAACCAGAATAATAATAGCTATTTATTGAATTCTTTCTGTGTTCCAAATCTTGCTTAATACCTTATGTGTATCACTTATTTCATCTTTGAGGGAGGTCTTGTTGTTGTTCCCACTTTATAGATGAAGAAACTGAGGCACCGAGAGGTAAGTTGTTACCACAAATTACCCTGCTTGTAGTTGCTGGAGTCAGAAGGCCAACTCAAGCAACTTTCCCCTGAACTGTGCTTCTGAATACACCCATACAGCGCCCATTGGCATGTTTTTATGATCTTAATTGTATACGTTATTTTAATAATGTGTCTATAATTCCAGTAATTTCTTGATGTCTTATCTTTTATAGCCACAGCTTCTTTTATTGTTCCTATAGATTTCCTGGATTCATTATTACTGTTTTTCTCTCATCTTCTTTGGTTTCACTTTGATAGTTATCAAACCATCTACAAAGATTCTCTACCATATCTGAACAGAAAAACACAAACAAGTACTTCCTGAGTGCTTGTCAATGGTGATAAAACCGCCACATTAAAATGCCATTTCTGATGTATCTAGGTAAGAAAATTCCTTGCATATTTGTCTGTATGAATGCTCTAGTTTGAACTTTAATGCAGCGACATGCTGAAGCCCAGCTCAAAGAATATCCGTGTACCGTGGGGAGACGACATGAGTACAAGGAATTTTTTCTGTTCATGGGGCAGAGTCATAAATGAAAACAGGCTTGGTGAATCTTTCCAAAGGAAACAGGCATTTCCTTTCCAATGATGCTGACTTCTCAAAGGGAGACATTAAATTTTAAATTAAATGAAAATCTTCCAAAATATAATTATATATTCTACTTAAAAATTTCTTCTATTTATAAAATATCTTTCCATTTTTCACTTGAGTCTCTGCACCTGACTATAATCTGTATTCCATGTTTTATAATTTTCCTGTTATTTGGAACATCTTAGTGATCATGTAATGAATCATTTTCTCATCTTCACATGATTTTGTTTCTTAAGAGAAGACAAGCATTAATATTTGTGAGCACCTGACAAGTGTTAACATTGTAGTGGGCTCTAAAAATGGATTATTTGTGCTTGAGTAAACTCTCTTATGAATGTAGCACTGACGTATAAACGGATTGCAAGCATACATTGGTGGTTGAATTATGCCTTACTTGAGGATTATTTTTTAAATTGAGCAAATTAAGTCAAAATCGAATTATCAAAATTAATTTCAAAAAATTCCTTAAATTACTCATAGTTTACATTATACATTTATTTATACATTTTTATGTATATTTGTGTATACATTTATATATACAGATTTATATATTTATATATGTAATATATTTATAAACCTATACTTAAATATGGACTTATCAGTATATAATATGTACCACAGCATAAAGTGTATATGTCAATATATTCCATAATATTTTTAATTGCTGAAAAGAGAGAATAAGCAAAATTAGATTTGTGTCAGTTAAATGGTCAGTAATATTGTAAATTTTCATAGATATTTGTATTTTATTAAAAATCATTGAAGATGATTTTCCTATAAAAGCACGCTGGGCTAAACACACATGAAGGAAAAGCACAAGCAGTGATCCTTGCTATCAATTACAGAAGTACAGGAAATGCCTCAGGTGGGGGTGAGGAGTGTGATATACAATTATGCTTGAAAGTTTGAAATGAATAGCGAAAAAATTATTTTCTATCCTGTTACTTCTAAATTCTGTCTTCTCAAAACTCAGCTTTTCTAAACCACAATACTGAAATTTCTGCTATTTAAGGCTCATTCCAAGAATTCTGTTTATAACGTGTTAGGTTAACCATTTTAAATTCTCCATCCCTGCCCCAAATGTCAGTGAACTAATTTGGCAGTAACTGACTTCCTTCACAGATGAATGCCGTCGCCTGACTGCAGCGAAGTTACAAACACAGCGCCATGGCGTCACTCTTTGTGTGGCTCTCCCTCGCCTGCTCATAGTGGAAGATAAAGGTGAAAAAATAATAATAATCTCCTTTTAAAAAGTTTCTGCTCATGTCCTTTGACCACTTTTTGATAGGGCTGTTCGATTTTTTCTTGGTGATTTTCCTGAGTTCTATATGAACCCTTTATCGATATGCAGCATGCAAATATTTTCTCCCATTCTGTAGATTGCCTGTTTGCTCTCGTGATAGTTTCCTTGGCTATGTAGAAGCTTTTTAATTTGATTAGGTTCCATTTATTTATTTATTTAGTTGCTGTGATTGCCTTTAGGGTCTTCTTCATAAATTCTTTCCCTACACTGATGTCTATAAGAATTTTTCCAACATTTTCTTCCAGAATTCTTATAGTTTCATGCCTTAGGTTTTGGACATGCTTAAAGCTCTGAGTCAGGTTAGGCAAAGGCAATATATGTAACCTAAACATTTGTACCCCCATAATATGCTGAAATAAAAAAATTAATAGTCTCAAAGTAGAGTAACTTTTGTTGTTCTAGAAAAAAAAGAAGTTTGACACATATAATCTCTTCATCCTTGACCTTAAAAATACAAATTCAAAAAAACCTTTGTATCATCAAAACTAGTCCCTGTTAAAAAAAAAAAATTTTTGGCATATGCCATTTTTCACTAGGGGAGAAATATTTTAAGGATTTCATAGTAGGCTGAAAAATTCACTGTACAGCTAGGTCATGAGAGTAGTAAGCCACTCCTTCACATTCAGAGTTGCTAACAGGTTCACATACAGAACACCACGAGGGCAAATTGCACTTGCAAAATACTTGGATGTGAATGGACAGACTCAGAGACATAGGATGATTGCTGGAGGTGGCACCATTTTTGAGCTTTTCCTTTTATTTTCCATTTTTTTAAGACAGCTGTTGCATGAGAGAAGAAAAAGCAAGTACTTGTTGCAGACCTTCAGCCCCACTTCATATGCAGCCAGCCTTGGAAAGACCAAAATTATTCAGATTTCCACTCAGAATTAGATATTTACAGAGAGGCACATTATTTCCTCAGCACTTTCTGAAATTACCTATTGCATCTTGCTAACATCAGTGGGCTTGTTACTCCTTGTTATGCCTTACAGTTTTCACTGTGAGAGACAGGCTGTCCTATGGAGAATGCTGAATTCTTATCACATTGGCCATCACTGGCCCAGAGAATCTCATCTCTGAGATTTTCTCAAGGTGTTAAGCTTGGGTCCTATTTAAAGCTAGTGTCTGTTTGATCAGAAGGGAATCAATATATGATTTCTGAAGCCAAGCTTTAGTCTACTCTAACAAGAGGCTTGTTTCAACAGGCTAAAAAAAAAAGTTATTTTCCAAATTAAGAATTTGTTCCCTTGTCTGAGAAGTATGATGCATGAGTCAAAGACGCCAACTTTGGAGGTGCCGAATGAGTCCATATTCAAAGGAATTCCCAAGATAAGAAGCATTATTTGTTTTCAGGCTTAGATGATTCATAAATGATGGCAAATCTTATGTTGTATTCCTTCAATTTTTTGGAGGACTCAAAAAGGATAAGTGCTTATATTTGTCATTCACTCTAGGCTTATGGGGTCTTAGGGAGCTTTCTTTCCTATGTAACATTCCTCAAACCTGACAGAAAACTAACCTGATGTCTCACCTATGCTACCACCTAAGACCAGAGGTTTGGGTCTGTAAATTTGAGTGTCAGAAATTGGAACAGGACACAAGCAAACTGTGGCGTGTGTCACTTGTTTGCTAGTGGACTTGGCAATGACATTAAGAGATGTAATTTAAAGGGGAAAAAACTAAAAATAATACATGACTTATTTTTTCTTTCTCAAGAATCCAAAGATAAGCAATGTGAAATTAATTATTCGGAAAAACTGATAATCTTTATGAAGAAATGTACCTTTGTCCATTCAGCAAGGAAATGCTCCCCATTGCACAGAAGAGATGTACATGGTCTGTCCTGCCTCCTGCTCCCTGGGGGAAGAGGAAGGATTCTCTAGTCTCAGCCAAGAGATGCATTTTCCCCAGAAAGTGCTGGTCATGAAATTTAAATTTAATGAGAGAGACCTGGCAAGTCAATAGCCTGTATCACATACCCTGTATCAAAAGATGCCCTTGTCATTTGCACATGACAGATGCTCTTCTTTGAATTGCTGTTTGCTGAATCCACATCTGTATAATTCTCAAAGAAAACCAATCTGTTGATCCTCCCTCTTCCTGCTGTATTTGCAGCCTTTGTTCCTTCCCATATGGAGAATTTGTGCCGGCCAAGGAGCAAATTGTCATCCAATAATTTTAGAAAATTAACAATGTATTTTATTTTATGTTATATTACATATTAAAACATATGCATTCCCATGTAGAATGCGTCTCTTGTCACTTAAAAACCCCTAAAGCATGTCAGACCTGGAATCTCAGAAATATTCAATATTCTGTATTCTTTCTCTTCCATTTCTTTGATGTTATTTCTGTGATGAGATTCTCTTTCCTGAGGCTACAGTGTTTACTCTATTAGTTGTATAAGACTTCATTACTAGTCTTTTTTCTGAACACTTTTAGCTAATTAAATCTGTTTATGGTTTAATAATGTTTTCT
>CAUYRT010070073.1:0-15073 GCA_963574885.1 Lepilemur ruficaudatus
CTACAAATAAAAAGTTTAGATATTTT
Organism: Lepilemur ruficaudatus; assembly: GCA_963574885.1. Classification (NCBI taxonomy): domain Eukaryota; kingdom Metazoa; phylum Chordata; class Mammalia; order Primates; family Lepilemuridae; genus Lepilemur; species Lepilemur ruficaudatus. The sequence goes on from CAUYRT010070073.1 coordinate 27, forward strand.
TAGCTATTATTTTGTTCTTAACTAGTTCTTTTGTTAATGACAAAGAGAGTTGTATACAGTAAATATATAATTGCTGCAATAAATAAAATTAAGGATAAATCTTTGGGCATATTCACAATCATTTCCTTAAAATAAATTTTAGAAGCAGAATTGCTGCATCAAAAATATGCATGTTTTAAAGCAATGAATACAAATAGATAAAGCATACTATAAAAAACTGTAATCATTTTATGTTCCCTCTGGATTATGTGTGATAACCATTTTCCTGGTTATCCAAAGAATGGACATTTTTGGACATATTTATTTGAATTTGGACAATATATAAAAAGGTAAATAATAGAGTTTTAAAAGAAATAAAATATGTTTTCCCATTGTTAATAACGTATTGCACCGTGTGTTGTAAAAGAGATGTGATGAAAAGTATGCAATGCATTCAGAGATTGTTCTAATGACTGTAAAGACTTTATAAGAAGCTAAAGGAGAAAAAAAACACACGTTCTAATATATTTGCATTATATTGCCTCTGCAGGGAAAGAGATAGTAGTACTCCTTTGTTTTATGTTAATACGTGAGTACCTTTTAATGGATGAAATAGACTCTGCTAAATATTGTAAGCATAAAATATTGAAAAAATTATATTTGCTATTTGCTTCAGAGCTATGAAAATGGAGACATTTCATCAGTGGTTATTATCTGGTTTTATGTGAGAGAAGTAAGTCAAATATGAGGCTATAAATACTGAATTGAGTTAATGTAAAGAGAATAGCAAAATTAGTGTTTTTAATTCTCAGATTTGCAGCTCTGTTACAGTATGCATGTTAGTTTTAGTTTTGTTTACTCTCCTAAAATATATTTGCTTTTAATTATTCAGAACTCCATGCTGATGAACAGGAAAATCTTTCTAATTATCTTAATTTGGTATAAATCAATACTTATCCCGCTTACCAATTCTTCTTCCATTGAAATAAGTATGAGAGGTTTGTGATGTGAGGCAGTTAAACGAACACAGGAGTTTGGAATCAGAAGGACCTGGGTTGAAATTTTGAGCCTGGCACTTATTGACTGTGTAAATTTGGTCAATCTTATATGTAAAATAGCTCATCAATATCTATTGTTTTAGCTAGTTTTTTTTTTGTAAATCAGAACAGGTAAATGTGTATGATTCTTACATGTTGCAAAACTGACTATATTGGTTAAGGAATGGTAACTGATATCAATAGAAAATCCTAAGATTTCAATGACTTAATATAATAAAAGATATTTCTTGCTTATGTCGCAGATATAAATTACCAGGTTGAGAAGGGGGGCATCTTTTGCCTTAGTCATCCCATATGTCAGAGTCACATATGACTCCCTGCTTGCTGGGAGACACAGAAAGAAAGAGAGCAGGGAATCAAGTAGAAAGTTTTAGTAGCCCAAACCTGAATGTTGCATAAATCACAGCCATTCATGTTCCATCAGCCAAAATTTCATCACATGGCCATACATACAGGCCAGCTGTGTGCACAAAGAAAAGAAGAAATAATTTGAATCTCTGCTTATAGACCTAAGCCAATTTAACTGATGTAAGTAATCTGATTGTTCTAGTTTAGCTATTCACAAATATTAGTTTTTAAAAAATAGTAGCTTATAATCATGGTGACAGATGATGGTTATAGGTTTCCATTCCTATTATTGTTATCTTTGCTTCCTTTTACATAATATGTTTCTGTTTGGCTTGTTTAAAAATTTTTTTATCATAACTAGTTTTCAAGAGTTTAAATATGATGTGTCTTGGTGTTATTATCTTTGTTTAATCCTGTTTGGGGTTTGTTGAGCTTCTTGGATCAGTGAATTAATAATTTTCATTAAATTGGGAAATTTTGGGTCACTATTTCTTCCAGTGGTTTTTCTTTTCTCCTGTCCTCTCTGTTTCTAGGACTACAATTATATGTATGTCAGATGGCTTAGTAATAGTCATAAGTTATCGATGTTCTGATTTTTTTCTCCTCATTTTACATAGTTTCTATTGCTATATCTTCAAGTTCACTTATTTCACTCCTGCAGTGTTTAAACTGCTATTAATATTCTTTAGTATATTTTTTACTTTCTAGTTATTTTTCTTCTAGAGCTTCATTTGCTTCTTTAAAAACATTTTCTATTTATTTCCTCATTATATTAACATTTTTATTTAAATACTTGAAGATAGCTACAATAGCTATTTTAACATTTTTGCCTTCAAATTTAATTGCCTCTTGTTTGACTAACATTTTCTACTCATTGATTTTTCTCCTGGATATGGGTCATAATTTTTACTTTTTGAAATATCTAGTAGTTTTTATTGGGTGTTGGACATTTTGAATCTTATATTGTTGAATGTCTAAGCTTTGTTCTCTTTCTTTAAAGAAAGTTGGATTTTGTTTTGATAGTTATTAATAGTTAATTTATTTACAGTGCAGTTTGACCCATTCACAACTTGTCTTTAAGCTTTGTTTCAATGGCTCTAGAGTTGACTTTGTTTGAGAATAATTTAGTTCTACCGCTAAGAGTTGACCTTCTGGATCTCTATCGAATGTTCCAAGGATCCTCCACTTGAGTTAGTTGGAACGTCTCCCAGTCCCGAGTAAACTTTGGAATAATTCAATTTATTGAGCTTTAGTTGTTTTTTCCAGCCTTTACAGATTTCTTGGGTTTTCTGTGTAGCTTTTCGTCTCTGGAATTCTGCCTCAGTCATTGGACTTTGATTTTTGGCTTTTTGACTTAGTAAATTGCATGCTTTGCATGTGATGTGCCTTTTTGCTTCAGTGTTCAGATTGCCTCTCTAAAAAGAAAACTGGGCAATTATAGGATTAAACTCATTTGTTTCCCTTTTCTCAGGGATCACATTTCTATTTTGTCTATAGTCCAATGTCAGCAAATCTTTCAATATATATTCATCTAGTTTTCTAGTTGTTTACAGTGGGAACGTAATTAAGTTTCTGCTACTCCATAATGACCAGAAGTGAACATCACAACCCAATCATTTCTTTGCCCATTATCTGAAATATATTTTTATTTTTATTTATTTATTTATTTTTTGAGACAGAGTCTTGCCTGGGCTAGAGTGCCGTGGCATCAGCCTAGCTCACAGCAACCTCAAACTCCTGGGCTCAAGTGATCCTCCTGCCTCAGCCTCCCAAGTAGCTGGGACTACAGGCATGCACCACCATGCTTTCTATATATTATTAGTTGTCCAGCTAATTTCTTTCTAGTTTTAGTAGAGACTGGGTCTTGCTCTTGCTCAGGCTTGTTTCAGAAAGTCTTTCTGTGGGACTGATATAAAACTCCTTACCTCCAGAATAAGATCTCTTATGTTACAGAAACCACCCACACCATATTCTATCCCTTTTCTTCTTCCAGAGAAGGAACAGAACAAACACTAAAAGCAAGCAGCAATCCTAGCAAAGCTAACATCAAGAACCAGCTTCACACTCATCATGGTTTACCAGTGCTGTGCATGTTCAGAAAAACTCTCACTAACAACAAAATATAGAAATGATCTCTGGGAGCACAGCCTTCTGAAAAATATTTTTAATGGTTACATTTTTTAAAAGATAAGATTTCTTTGTCTCTAAAGGCAATAATATTAGTATTATTCTTCAGCCTGTGATCTGGTATCTACCAAATAAAAATATTTAATACTATATGTGAGGTATTTTCCTGTTAAAAATCATTGTTTCTTACAAATTCCCTCTCTAACGTATACTTGTTATTCTTACTATTTCCAATTTAGTCTCTAATCCTTTCCCTCTTGCTATTTTCTGGCTAAGAAATGAAGTCATGGAGAATCAAGAGCCTACACTAAAGACACAATAATTATCAATTTGAGATATCCTTCTCATAGCTGCTGTGGTTACAAAGAATGATAAATGCACACAATTTCAGTTTTGGGAATAAGAGACTTGTTTGATTCAGACATTAATCCCAATAGCAATCATTGTGGCCAATCAGTGTTGATGCAATTCAAATCAATCATTAAGGGAATTGATAAAACCAAATCAGTCAGATCTGTGGATAATTTTCTGCCTAACTAGTAATTTTAGATAATCCTTCAGTCCTCATTTCAGAGTATAGTTTCTCTTTGAAAACATTAGACTAAATCAAGCAGGTTATTAGTATTTTTAATTAGTCCATGCATTAAAATATTTAGCTTTGCGTCTCTTTTTTATTATTACTATGGATGTGTGAATTAGCAATCGAGTAGGTAATTATTTTCCAAGAAAATAGATAAGTAAATTATTAAATATGCCTTTCTTTAATGGAGCTAATTTTTTAAAAATATACATTTTTATATGTTATGGTGGGCTCTGATGCAGATAAAGATTTGCTACACTATATTTATTTCTTTATACTCCATCTACTTTCCAAAGGATTTGAGGGGGTTAATATCAGATATGAGATTATGTTACATACTACTTTTTCAAAACACTGAGCTTATTATTAATTTTCAGTTTCTTCCTAATGAAATAATGTATGACGAGAATCATGGATTTAACAAGTATTTACTGAATGCCTACTGTGTGGCAGGAATTGCTTTATATGTTGGAAAGCTAGCAATAAATAAAATACATAAGATTTTTGCTCTCATGGAGCTCACTTTCTACTGGCAGGAGATGGAAAAGGAACAATACACATGCAAACACATGAACAATTAAGAAATTAAATTAGCAACAAGTGCTAGAGTATAAAATAAAATAGGGTGAAGTGTCTAAGTGACTTCTTGAAGGTAAATGCTGATTAAGGAAGTGAAAATTAAACTGAGATGTGAATGACAAGAAGTTAGGTATTTGAAGTCAGATAAAGGAAACAACTAGCTAGTGCAAAAGCCCTAAGGCAGGTGTATTCCAGGAACAGCAACCATCCCTCTCCTCAAGAGAAAAGAGCCCGAGACAGTAAACAAAGCTGATGTGGCTGAGTGGAGCAGAGTAGAATATGCAATGAAAGCAGGGCCAGATGATATAAAGCTTCGTAATCTACCCTCCAAAACATGCTTCTGGACAATTGTGCAATTTAGCAAACATTTTTTTTTTTGTAAGGATATGTTAGTGTGAATGCTTTGACTTTTCCATATGCACTTTATAGATGCTATTTTCTTCTTATGGCTGCATTTTCATACTTGTTAATCTACATCCAATTTTGAATATCTCAAAACTCTGTGACCCAATGAACACATTTTTCTATCATTCCCAGTCACTTCTTGGCTCATTTGCACCTGCCAAAAGATGGAGAGCACTGGAGCTGTGCACCTTATTGATACATATTATCTTAATCACCTTTCACACTGGGCTGGAAGGTTTGTGACAAGTGACATTGGTTCTTTAGCCTATAATCAGAGTTTGATTATTGTACTTTAATGAATGCATGACCGGCTAGTTTCTATGCATATTATGCATGCTCGTTTGCAGTGTTAAGCTTCTAAAGGACTGACACAATTTAGCTCTGACTACTCTTAATATCGCTGCCATAATGGGCAGTGTGATGATGCTTATTATGCTGCAGCTGGTGATGAAAAGCAGAGATGGTCAAATCTGATGTGTAACACCAGCTGCAAATGACCCTGTATTAAGAAAGTGCTTCTTTTCTAGACCAACTATGAATTGGAAAATGGAACACATTTTTGTACTCATCTCTTTGTGGCACAGCTTAGAAAAATATTGTCAAGTTATTTAAGGACCAGTTTCTGGGTCTTTCCCACACTATTTCATGCATTTTGTAATTTGGCATCCATTTAGAACACTTTGAATGCAGTCGGCTTAAATAGCTAATTTATACTGGCTCTAGAGTATTTAAATATCATTCCAAAGAGCAACAGTCTATTCCTGCATTCATACTTCATAACCCCTTTCGTTAGTGCAAAGAAACAAACTCCCACAAGCAGATAGACCTTGCTGAGCAATTTGCATCATTATGTATGCTCTGAAGTTGGCAATAATTTTCTTCCTCTCAGCTGACAAAACAGATATATTTGTATTGATGATATAAGCAATTAAAGAGATAAGTGAAATTAGGATATTTGAAAGGAATGCCACCTTCTAGATAAAACCATTACTGAAGTTCTCATAAAATCCTCACTCTATCAACATCATGCAAGATTGGTCAGAAATTCCAGAAAGTGAATCTCCCATTCTTAGCTGCCAAAAGGTAAATATTGCCTTGAGAAAATGTGTTTAAAGTTTTACAGAGGCAATGATGGTTCTAAGAGGAACAAAGTCCTCCCCTAAGTAGTACAGTACAAGTGTAAAAGCTCCGATTCTGGCTCTGCCAGAATTTGAAAAATTTACTGCCCAGAATGAACAAAAATGCTTTCCAAAGGATGATCTGTAAAGCATCCAAAAATGTCTTTGTGAATATTTTTAGTTAATTCTTGAGATCACCACTCATAGCTGTGATTTGGCAAGCTTTTCTCTTTACCAAATGCTTCTTCACCTTTCCTAGGTTATAAAAAATTGGAAATAGATTTTATCTTTAAACTTTGTTACCTTTCTTAGGTGTTAGGAGCAACTTTATGTGAGAACAACTGACTTAAGCTATAGATATGGATTTAAGAAAAAAAAAGCTAAGAGCAGTGCAAGAGTATTTACTGATATCCTATTATGTGCTAGGCATAATGAACAAGGTAATATTCCTGCCCTCAAGTAGCTTAATCTGTATTGAGAGATTGGAGCATATAAATGGGAAAACACAATACAATTTTATGTTTTGTGTGTTGGGGTGGGGAAAGGGAAAGTACAATCAGAGGGAAGATCTTCCTGAAGGAAAAAATATCTAAGCTGAGATCTGAATGATACACAGGGGTTGGCCAGAAGAAGAACAGGGATATTGAATGACAGGGTGTCCCAGGTAAAGAGACCAGCATGTGCAAACCCCTGGGGTTGAAAGAATGTGGTCCATTCTGAGATATGAAAGAGGGGTTCAATGTGACTAGATCTTCAGTCACATTTTGTTAACAATGGTGTCTTAGTCAGTTCAGGCTGTCGTAATAAAACATCATAGACTGGATGGTTTAAACAACAGATATTTATTTTTCACAATTCTGGGGGCTGAGAAGTCCAAGATCAAGGCACCCGCAGATCTGGATCTTGGTGAGGGCCCTCTTCCTGGCTTGCAAAGTGGTTGTCTTTTCACCGTATCCCCATGTGGCAGAGAGAGGAAGCTCTGATAGCTCCTCCTCTTTTCATAAGGACATTAATCTCATCATGGGGGCTCCACCCTCATGATCTTTTTTATACCTAATTACCTCCCAAAGGTTGCATCTCCTAATACCTTACATTGGGGGTTATGGCTTTACTATGTGAATTTCAGAGGCAGCACAAACATTTAGTCCATAACAAATGGGATTTTTCTTAGGGTTATCAAAATATATTAAATTGTTAATTATTGTTAAATTATTAATTAATGGTTATCTTAACAATAGTGCATAGGACCTTATCACTAAATGCTCAGGAAAAACCTTCAGGTGTAATAAAAAAAATCTGTAAAATGGTTTCTATGCCTAGTTCTTTTCAGAAAGCTTGACACTAGAATTTTGGATTTTTAAATTCTTCCTAAAGTGATTTTCCTAGTATTTTCTTTAGAAAAGAAAATTATATTTCAATTCTGACTAACAAGAATTCGTAGACATGGGAGAGGAATGTTTTGTTGAGCTGATACTCTGGATAGTGGGCTTAGGCCAGGACTAGAACCAAATCACCTTCGGTGGCTAAATATTTTAATTGGTCAAATAAAGACAATTGTCCTCAGCTGTCTCCTTTTCTGTTCTCTGACAAACCAAATTTCCTTAGTAGTGAGGAAAGTCGCATTGAAATTCTACTTTAGGGAGGCAAGAAAATCAGTCTAGATGTACTTATTTGAAAAATGACAAAGTTAGAGATTATATCAGAGTCCAAACAGAACACAGAAACCACACAATAATTCAAAAGGGGAAAGTTTAATATAAGAATTATTAATTATAACAGGCAACTAACTATTCAGATGTTGAGAGAACCCCAAAGCCTATTCTAGGGCAAGAAAGTGTATCAAGGAAGGAACAAACTTAGAAGGGACAGCCCCTCCCCACAGCTGGGATTCAGACCTAGTTAGAGAAAGTGCGGTTATGGCCTTGTGGCCCACTGGATGGTGGAGGATTTAATAGGGTTGCGTGGTGAGAGCTGGCCTATAGTCTCCAGGCTGTGGGAGGTGCAGGTGGGCCAAGGCTGCAGGGCAGGTACACAGAGGAGTTGGGGTGTTAGAGTCAGCAGGGCTGTACAAACCCTGGGATGTGTGATGTCTGTGTCAAGAAGGCTGCAGCAAAGTGGTCACCAAACTAGGGTTGGAACTATGAGTTCACCAAGTAGCTTCTTTCTCTGGGCAATGGCAGGATGTCTGACAAGTGTCCCTACCCGTGCTTTTCTGGCTGCCACAAGGTAGGAACAAGAAGAAAGAACCAGAACCATATAAGAAACAGAAAGAGAGGCTTCTTTTTCCTATAATGTCCTTCCAGCCCTTGCTACTGAAAAAACTTAACATTGTGTGACTCTTGCAAAGGAGAATTGCTTAACTAGATTAATTCCACTGTGACAGACACAGATAGTGAAGGGTATATTTGCATGTGAGCTGTAATAAATTGATAACTAGCATAGAGAGAAATGGAAGATGAATCAGCAAAGGCAAATTGTAATCTTGACTAAAGAAAATGTGTAGATGCCTAAACATAATACTGCTGTCCCTCTTGTTCCATTCTTGAGCATAACATACCTAGATTTTGATCTTGAGGCAGTATTTCACTATTAAAAATTTCCATTGACTTTGGTCCTTATTGTTTTTTTCATTTTTCCCTCACCTACATATGTGCATGCACACACACACATAGACACACATGCACATATACACAGACTTCACTTGAGTTCTGATTCCAGCTCTGTCAGCTATTATTATTAGATTCATTATTCTCCAAGACAATCTGTTTGTAAAATAATGATTAAAATATGTCTTCACAGTGTTGTAAGAATTGAAACATAATGTTTGTGAAAACCCATCACAGGCACTAAGTAAATGTTTGTTAAATTCAAAGCCTTTGTAATTTTTGACTCAAGAACTATTGTTTAATAGTGTATCATGAGAAGGATTACAGATGGCTTTTTAGCTTTATATACTGGGAGGAAACTTCATCGAGGATCCTAATGGAGGTAGTTCCAAGAAAATACATTAGGAAAATGTCTATGCTTTGCAATTAAATTGATTTAGGCTTTGTAAACTGATTGAAATTACAAAATCATTTTCTAAAGAGAAGATAATTCTATGAGAAGATAATTATTAATTGTTATTGTATTTACATAGATGCTCCACAGTTACAGTTGTCAGATTGATTAATCAATCAATGTAGTTATTTTTAGTAAAGTCTCTCCTTTCTGTTGAGTAATTACCTCTTATTCAATATGTACTCCTAGATAAACACACGCACACACACACACACACATACACACACACACATACACACACTCTTATTTATTCCAGTTAGTGGGAAATATTTTCAGTTGAAATGTGAATGAAATAGCTTACCTCCAAACTCCAGCATCAGTCATATCCTCTGTTCTTTTATGTCTTACAGTTCTCGGTACTTCCCAATCATGTACCATCTTATTGCCATCAAATCATACCATTTCTACCTCAAATGCCTTTGAAAGGCTGTGCATTCTTCAAGGTTTCACAGAGAGTGCAAGCCAGAATTGGTCCCTCAGTCCTTTGACATCTTTCCCCCTCCCCTCAGAATGTGGTCTGCATCTCCATATTAACTGAAGACAATGACAAGGTTCATAAATTTGGAAGGGAGAGCTTTATTTCTCATAAAGGGCTGCAGCCTGCAGGTGGCCATTTCCACAAGCTGGAAAGCAGAGCCCTGGCTAGAAGCCAGGAACACGTGCTTCAAGGCAGAGACAATAGTAACAGGAATTTGTACTGAGGAGGATGGCTAAATATATTATACATATTTAACAAGCTATAGGAGGAGTCATGAATATTTATGAAAGGAGAAACATGCTCCTTTCTGCACATACTCTGTAGACTTTTAAGACCAATCCATGGTTGGTGTTCTCTTATCAGGAAAGAATGGTGGGCTGGATCACAAGATTGGTTTCTGTTTAGTCCTCCGAAGAAAAGCCTGATGGCCATTAGCAAGGGATGGGGTACAATGAAGCCTCTCTGACCTCCCATCCATCATGGCTGGGAGCTCAGTTTTAAGTTTTCTCTGGTGTCCCCTTGCCTAAGAGGGGGTCCATTCAGTTAGCAGAGGGCTTACGGTTTTATTTTAGTTTGCACACCTTTCATGGTATATTTTCTTGTGTTTGTAAGTTTGTACATATTTGCTGTGTCCAAATAAATGCGCTTGGATGAAAGGCCCAATATTTCATTTGTGTAATATGTAGAGGAGTGTTAATGGAAAAAGACCTAAACTGTAAAATAATTTAAAGAGGCTTATTCTGAACCAAATATGTGTGACCACGGTCCAGAGAGCCATGCTCAAGAAGCCTTAAGCAAGTGGTCCCACCATGGGTGGGTTACAGTTTGGTTTTATACATTCATGGAAACAGGAATTACATGTAAGATCCTAAGTCCACATTGGTTTTGATCAAAAAGATAGGATATCTGTAAGCAAGGGGACGGGGCGGGGGACGGGGGCTGCTTATAGATAGGTTTAAAGATTGTTTGATTTGTAATTGGTTAAAGAAATGAATTTTTGTCTAAAGGCTTGGAATGTTTTAACTTAAGAAATGGATTTCTGTTAATCAGAGACGAGCCACTGAAACTCAAGTGATTTGTTGAGTAAATTGATGGCCTGCAGGTGTGGTTTAAACTTTGCCTTGTATAGCCTTAGGCCTGTTAATGAGTTACAAAAGATATCTCCAAAAAGGGAAGGGGGAGTGATGAGGCTTGTCTGACTTCCCTTCTCATGGCCAGCAATTCAGCTTTAGGGCATTTCTGGGGTCCCCTCAGCCAAGAGGGGGTCCATTCAGTCAGCTTTGGGGGCTTCAGATTTTATTTTAGCTTATAGGAGGAAAGATGTCTTTTCCTCACCAATCCTAGGTTTATGGCTGAGGGCTTATAACAAAGACAGATTAAGGAGAGAAAGCATACAAATTTATTTAATATAAATTTTATGTGACATGGGATCCTTCACACAGAAATCAAGATTCAAATAAACAGTTAAACCTAAGTGTGTTTTTTATATAGGTTTGATGAAAAGTGGATAGTCATGGAGAAATGTGATAGGGCAAAGAGTATGATCTAATGGCAATAAACTGGGGAAACTTAGCAAGACTTGTTTATTCAGAATCTTCTCTCTGTCTGGATATCTTTGGAGATCAAAAGGGCTCCTTTCCTATTGGCACAGGGAGGGCACTTCTCACATGAGGGGCTTACGACCTGCTTGAGGGGAAGGTCAGAAAAATCCCTTCTAAGTTTTGTGATCTGCTCCAGGGGAGAAGGGTAAAGGTAAGGTCAGAGAGAACTTTCTGTATATGCTGTTTCTCAAATTCCTTCAGCTTAAAATATTTAGTATGCCACGCTCCCATATTGTGGAGTAGTGTGTCTTGAACCTCACTGAATACACGGTGTATTACAGTATACAATGGTTAGTATTCAATGATATTTCATGAGGGTAATAATAGCAATGGGGTAAGTGATATAAAATTGATTATAATATCAGCAATATTTTAAAATTTAATTTCTGAATAGCTAATACATTCAGAGGGTTCAAAATTCCAAAAGCGTAAAGAGTCATTTAATGAAAATTCTCTCTTCTACGTAATTCCCCTCCAGTTAGGTAATAAATGTTAGTTTCTTAGCTATTCTTGCAGAGAACTTTTATGCATATGTAAGTAAAAACATGCATATAATTCCCCTATTTGCTTGAGGTATTCAGCATCTTGCTTTATCATCTCAATAACATGTTTAGGATAGCTTTCCTCATAACATATAATTAATTAGAGCTAGCATTTATTGTTTTCTACGTATTAGATTTTGTTCTCAGTGTTTTATACAAATTAACTTAATGCTTATAATAACCCTAAAAGCTAGGTACAATCCCTCTTTCAGTAATGAAGAAACTCAAGCACCAATAAGTTAAGTAAACTGCTCAAGGTCACATGCCTAGTAAATACCACAACTCAATATTAGAATACTGACAGTCTGCCTCTATCATTCATGTTTTACCCATTAAGCAACACAGACATTTGCAGAATTTCCTCATTCTTGTTTACAGAGGACTGAACATCGAATATTTAACAGCTGCCATTTTAAATGCTCCCCGTATGCCAGACACAGGGCTAGTTACATAGTGTAACTGCAGGGGGCACCATTCATACGGAATTCTCTATGGATGGATCACCTCTGGAGTTACTTGATGTGGATATTCTGGAGGCCCTTTCAATAAACCTGGAAGAAAGAAGACAAGGTTTAGATTGGTAATTTGGCAGAGATTACATACAGTGCTGGTAAGTGATAGATGAGATTTACATGTGAATCTACTTGACATCAAAGTTTAACCACCACACTAAACTTGTTCAATTCCTTTCAGGCTTTTTTCTCTTGGATATGGCCTACAAATCCTCCTTTTCTTATTCACCACTCCCTCCCCAAACTTGCCTTATCGATTCCATTCCTATATTACAATCATAAGAGGAGGCATAATGGGAGCTCCTATGGGTAAGATAAATGTTCAGCTTGAGATATGGATTCTCATTGAGTTAGCCAATTTGCTTTTCAGACTATATTCAGAAAGAAAGTGCAAGAGGAATAATGACAAACTTTATTTAGAATTTGTTGTTTAGCCTTTTTTTTTTTTTTTTTTTTGGTTCAGTTCAGTTCTGATGGCCCTTGCCCTGTTTTAAGTTAACTTTTCTTTGGGTTGCATTTGAGTGACTCGCAATTCTGGAAATCGATGGAAATTTATGAAGTGCCTGAGCAGGATTTTAAACTTTTTCTTTAACCTTTGAAAATGGATTACTCTTCTGGGGGAAAATGAGCAGATGGTGCCTAAAGCAGTTGGCCGAATATCTATAACAATGATATTACTTGACTCTGTGTCATCGGCTGGAGCAGCTGTCAGGAGGAAGAGTTATGCTTCTGTGCTCCTCTCTCTTAACAATTAATCACACCTCTCCTCCATTCCTCATTGTTCAACATGTTGTCTTTTTCAGAACCTGGTGCCAAGAGATTTCAGCGACTCTCTGACATAATTCAAAAAAGATACTACAACAATAGCATTATTGCAAGTCCTACGAGACAAAGAGAGACTTCACTAGAAGAGAGTTGACATTTGTTCAGTTACTTCTGACAAGAAGACTGTATAGAGTCAGTCACTTCATCTCAAGTAAATTATGATCTATGATGACATCTCAGTAAAAAAAGAAAATCTAATATGCTATGGAAACTTCACAACTTCATTCTCCTCCATCATTCTGACTTATTTCCAGTCAGCCTATATTCAACTGTGTACGTGGTAAAGAAAATTCATTATTAATCCTATGGGAATAAAATGTCATTATTACCACATGAGATGCCTGTGTCAAAAATCAAGTGTCTGAATGCAATAGTATTTACAATATTGTCTGTGTCAACGTTTAGTCAGGGTTCTCCAGTGAAATAGAATCAAAAGGCTATATGGAGATTTGTGTACATATATAATTTTATATTTTGCATATGTATAATGTATCCTATTGGTTCTGTTTCTCTGGAGAATCCTATTATATTGACACACACAAACATATATATTTATTATAGGAATTAGCTTACGTGGTGATGGTGTCTGAGATGTCTTATAATCTGTCATTTTCAGGCTGGAGAAGCAGGCAATCTGGCAGTGCAATTTAGTCTGAGTCAGAAGGCCTGAGAACCAGGGCAGGGGCTGATGGTATAAGTCCTGGCTCAAGTCCAAAGGCCCAAAAACTAGGAGTACAGATGTCTGAGGGCAGGAGAAGATGGATGTCACAGGTCAAGCAGAGAGAATAGACTCACCCTTTCTCTGCTTTTAGATCTATTCAGGTCCTCAAAAGATTGGATGATGCCCAATGGCACTGATGAGGGCGATCTTTATTCAAATGCTCGTCTCTTTCAGAAACACCCTCGCAGACACACCCAGAAATAATGTTTTGCCAGCTATTTAGTCATCCCTTAGCCTAATCAAAGTGATACATAAAATTAACCATTACAATCAATTTGGACCGAGGTTGTAAATACCCATGACTATGCTTTGGCCAAAATTACAAAAGAAAAGACAGAAGACATGCCCTAAGTTGGAGGAGTCATACTCATAATCACAAAACCACTGGTCATGTATCATAAAAACACTGGATGTATGCATTGTTTGTTCAAGTAGAATATTGCCATTATGTAAGACCCTTTAAGGGTAGAATGAATAAGTTCATACCCTAGGTATTAGTAAAAACCAGGCTATATGTTGTATCCTAAGCATCCACAACTCTTCCTTTTTTTTCTTTATTAAAGTATTATTTACATATCATGTCTTTACTCCATTTTAAGTGTACAATTACATGATTATTAGTAAATTTACCAAGTTGTATAGCTATTCACATAAATCAGTTTTAGAGGATTTCTTTCCCCCTATTGAGACTCCTAATTCCCTTCCCCAACTACATTCAAGCATGCCCCACCCCTCCACAGTGCTCACCACATCCCTCAGATGTGGGTCTACCCCACACCCCCCAAATCCTTGGTGAACACCACCACCATTTGAGCACCATAGTGTTAATCAGTCAGTACCAATTTGATGGCAAATACATGTGGGGCCCATTCTTTGGGTCTTGTGTCACCTCACTTCCAATAATGGGCTCAAGCTTAATCCAGGATAATACAAGAGGTGCTAACTCACTGTCATTTCTTAAAATTGAATAATAGTCCATTGTAAACATATACCAAATTTTAATAATCCATGAATTGACAGGCACTTGGGTTGTTTTCACAACCTAGCAATAGTGAATTGTGCTGCCATAAAGATTCGGGTGCAGATGTCTTTATAACAAAATGTCTTATGCTCT
>CAUYRT010070074.1:0-44796 GCA_963574885.1 Lepilemur ruficaudatus
GCCCCACCCGCACCACCCCACCCCAACCACGGACTCGCCCGCCCCCCCCCCCCCCCCCCAACCCCCCGCCGGGGGGGGGGGGGGGGGGGGCGGCCCCCGCGGGGGGGGGGGGTTGTCTGTGTGTTTGTTTGACTTTGGCAAGACAGAGGACCGTCATTGTTATTAGGATTCTGCATTACCTCATACTGGCTTGGTGTTCATCACCAAGGCCAGCTGTGGCCAAATTATGAAATGAGTAAAGATTTGCTTCATTTTCTCCCTCTTAAAAATGTTTTCCATTTGCCCCTAATGACTCTGGGTTTTCAGGTCATGTAAATCTTTTCGGTCAATGATGAAAACACTCTGACAAGCTCGCTTATGCATGCCAGGTATTGGGGACTCTATATGCAAGTGCTCCCAAAGCACTGCCAATTTCAGACGCCTTTTAATATGCAATCATGTGTTGCTTAACAGCTGGAATATATGTTCTGAGAAATGTGTCTTCAGGCGATTTCATCCTTGTTTGAACATCCTAGAGTATACTTACACAAACCTCGATGGTATAGCCCACTGCACACCTAGGCTATTGGTATTGCTTCCAGGCTACAAACCTGTACAGCACATTACTATGCAGAATACTGTAATTGTAACACAGTCGCCAAGTGTGTATCTAAACATAGAAAAGGTACAGTAAAAATATAGTATGAAAGAGAGAAAAAAAACGCCTGTAGAGGGCACTTACCATGAACAGAGCTTGTAGGACTGGAAGGTGCCCTGAGTGAGTCAGTGAGTGAGTGGTGAGCAAATGTGAAGGCCTAGGACATTACTGTACACTACTGCAGACTTCAGAAACTCTGTACCCTTAGGCTACACAAAATTTATTTAAAATTTTTTTCTTCAATAATAAATTAACATTAGTTTACTATAAGTTTTTTTACTTTTATAAACTTTTAAATTTTCTTAACTTTCTGATTCTTTTGTAATAACGCTTAGCTTAAAGAACAAACACATTATACAGCTGAACAAAACTATTTTCTTTCTTTATATCATTATTCTATAAGTTGTTCTCTATTTAAAAAATTTTTTAGTTTTGTTTTTAAAATGTTTTTTGTTAAATACTAAGACAGAAACACACACATTAGCCTAGGCCTATACAGTGTCAGGATCATCAATATCACCATCTTCCACCTCCACATCTTGTCCCACTGGAAGGTCTTCAGGGGCAATAGCACACATGGAGCTGTCATCGCCAATGGCAACAATGCTGTCTCCCGGAATACCTCCTAAAGGACCTGCCTGAGGCTATTTTACAGCTAACTTTTTTTAATTAGCAGAAAAACTACACCCTAAAATGACAATAAAAAGCATATCATAGTAAATAAATAAACCAGTAACAGTACTATAAAGTATTATGTACTGTATATAATTGCATGTACCATACTTTCATATGACTGGCAGTGCAGTAGGTTCATCTCCACCAGCATCATCACTAACACTTGAGAACCAGCCCGTGGTGTTTTGCTATGCACCCAGCCAACTGATATGGGCATCCACCACTGACCAGTGACTCACCGCGGGGTCTCAACAGAACCCTTCTCTCTGCACTCTGTTTTCCACATCTGAAAATGTGAAATAGCTCCCATCCATTTTTATGTTCAACTGTTCCAGAATAGTTACTGATTTTTATGTGACAGGTTTTATTTTGAGGGGATGATCACTACAACAGGTGTGGTTGTGGTTTTTTTAAACCTAACTTCCCATTGTTCCTCATCTCTAAAAGCCATCAGTGGGGTTATAATTGGGCGTGAACGTCTATACTCCCTCAGCATCTGTATTATTTTGCCAGGGCTGCCATAACAAAGTACTACAAACTGGGTGGCTCGAGCAGAACTTTATTGTCTCACAGTTCTGGAGGCTAGTAGTCCAAGGGCTTGGTGTTGGCAGGATTGGTTCTTTCTGAAGGCTGCGAGGAAGACTCTGTTCTTGCCTCTGCCCTAGCTTCTGGTGGTAGGCCTGCAATCTTTGGCATTCCTAAAGCAGGAGCATTACCCCAATCTCTGTCTTCATCTACACACAGCGTTCTGGGTGCTTATCTGTGTCCAAATTTCCCCAGTACCAGTCATATTGGATTGGGGCCCACCCTAATGACCTCATTTTAACTTAATTATCTCTGTAAAAACCCTATCTCCAAATAAGGTCACATTCTGAGGTAGTGGGGTTTAGCATTTTTAACATACGAATTTTAAGGGAAACACTTCATTCCACAGCAGCATGCTTAACTGCTCACCTGCTACCCATTAAAGAAAATATCACAGAGGATCCATTCATTCCAACCTCCTGTCACGCCCACATTTTCATCCTGGCTTTTCCTGCCTGCTGTGCTGTGTCTACCCCCTGATTTCATCTTTCTGGCAGCTCCAGAGTCAACAACAATTTGGAAGATACGTTTGGTCTTCAACTTTAGCTTCCACTAGAGGCTACAACAGGGCAGGTGTATATTTTCCCAGCCTCCCTGAGATCCATATTCTCCAGACCATGGACATGATCATTTTCAAACCCATCTGGGCCAAGAATCCCTGCCCCAGTCAAAGCCCTAGACTCCGACACGCTTGAGAAGAAAATGAACAAGAAAACTCATGGATTCTCAGGTACTTCGTTAAAAATGGTCTATAAAGCAATGAATAAGCAGAGACAGAAAAAAGACAATAAGCCAAGGAATAAGGAGGCAAAATACTGGCCCAATTTGTAGAAATGTTATTTTGTACAGCTGCTGCACCCCAACTTCTTCTTGGCAGGCCGCTTTCACGCTCTTAGAAGCTCAGAAGATGGAGAGTTCTGCAGTTCAACAGCAGCCTCCACGCTTTCATAAGCATAGAAGAAATGTCACCCAGGACCAGATGGCAAGACCAATTCACATTCTCTCAACCTTTCAGAAACCCTGGTTTAAGAATTAATTCACTCCGCTGGGAAAGCACGATTTTCATTTGTCATTTAAGGATGTTGGTGGATTGAAAGATAAGAATTAAATGACACATATAAAAAAGGTCATTACTTTTTAAAAAATTGATCTCTACAGAAATGCCCTTTTTCTGTGATGTGTTTTCCATTGATGCTCAGTATATCAAAGCACAATTAGAAATGACATTTTCTGGAGCCAGCACTGAGGTTACCAAGGCAAGGACAATTTTCTGTAGTTACCTAGACCTAGGGAAAGAATAAAGTATTAGAAACGTGTATAGTTTGTAAAGTTCTAAGCACTATCAAAGGGATGTTTTCTTTTTCTGCAAAGGAGAATTTAATGAAAACTAAAACCTTTTATCCTAAACCATGCCTCCCTATAAGGGATTCCCATTTCGAAAAGAGCTGTAAACATATTGGGACAAGCAGGGGTGTGTGCCTGCATCAGTGTAAGCTGTCAGTGAGGGCCGAGTGTGCTCCTCGAGTATGGCCTGCGAGCTGCAGATAACATTACCTCCCTCAGAGGGTTGTTGGAGTAGGCATGCAGTTATCTGCTACCTCCTTTTCCCCTGGCCTCTGTGTCTGTCTCATGCTCTGTTTCAAGCTGGACTCACAGGTGACACTTTTGGCTGCTTTAAAGTTGCAAAAGTCTAGTAGATTTTTTGCAGATGTTAGAGGGGATGTGAAGAGGATGGTTTGCATTGCATAACCCTTCCTCCCATCAACTAAAAAAACTTATTAGTTATTTCTGTTCGCTAATGTCCCTTCTTCGGCTGTTTTTGCCACCACAAACTTCTCCCATGGATTCTTTCCTTGAATGGGCTCAGGCTTACAAGCCACTCTTTCTCTTTCTCTTGACTTTCTCCTCATCTTTGTCCTTCCTTCCCTCTATTTTGCAGAAGAATTAGGTTCCGCCTTTCATCCTATACCCAAACTTGCACAGTCCAAGCCATTATGAGACCCAGCAGAAGTTCTCTGTTACATAAGGGGAGGAAACACTCTATGTTCAGGACCTGGCCCGATGCCCAGCATGTAGAAGGCCCTCAAGAGCTGGTGATATTTGTAGTAGGATTAGTATTCCTTTCCTCCAAACACACTGTCCTGGAATTCAGCCCCTGTGCACTCACTTCCTCAGTTGTTTTCCTTCCCCACATGGTTCACTGCGGTTCGAAGAATCAGACCCTTAAGAGCATAAAGCTGAAAATAAGACTTTGGGGAGCAAACCTCACCTCTTCACTTTTCAGAGATCAATAAGGCTCAGGGAGGGAAGGGCACTTGTCCAGGGTGTCACAGTTAGTGGTAGAATTGGGAGCAGAGCCCACATCTCCCAGGTCCTTGCATCTCCCGACACTCTCCACATCATCGGTGACATTCAAAAAATTTTTGACCACAGCCTTCAGTCAGAAGCACCTTTTACATTAGGCCCCAGAATATCCATGTGAGTGTGTGTGTGTGTGTGTATAATTATTAGTTTTTAAAGGTGAGATCTCACTATGTTGCCCAGGCTGGAGCTCAGTGGCTATTCACATGTACGATCATAGCGCAATCAAGGAGGTTTTCATAGAAACGTTAAGCTTGTGTTAGTGTTCGATAAATGGGCAGGATAAGTCAGGATAAATAGGTGAGATGGAGCAAGGCTGAGGACATACAGTGGTTAATAGCATAAATGTAACTGTCTCCTTAGGTAAATTATTTGAAGAAATGAAGAGAATAACTCAGGGACCAACATGTAGTAAATTCTGGTAAAAGTCTATCAAAGAGAATTAATAAAAGATGGAGGGAAAACTTATCATCTGTTCAAAAATAAAACTATTTCATAATATAGAGAAAAGCTTAGTTGTAAAAACTCTGTAGGTCTGAGATGAGCTATGACACAGGATTTCATGTGATTTATAAACCTATCAGAGATTTAAAGCACTGAACACTCCCCTCCTGTCTTGGCTGTTTCTGTCTGATAATTCAGCCTCCATCTTCCTCTTTTCCTCCTCCTTCTAGATGAAGTTGATTTTCTCAGCTGCCTGTGTCTCTAGGGACCAGGGTTCTTTAATGACAAGGACTCGGGAGCACCTTTCTGGTGCAGATCGCTCTCTCTAGCCATGTGTACCTCACTCAGCCCATGACTACTGCAATCTTCCCATAGAAATTCCTAGCCAAGCTTTACCTTTAGCGCTGCACCTCAATCTCCAGTCTTCCTCCTGTGTGGGTCCTCCAACCTGGAGGCCTCTTTCCTCAATGTCTAAGTCTCTAAACACTCTCTCGAATTGTTCTTGGTGGTTACCAGCAGGCTGCTTACACACACCACCCTTCACTCTCATTTTACCCACTCACTTAACCCCTCTTCTATTTTGAGCTTAGAGAATTCATGAAAGGACTAAGTTCTTCCACAGTTCATTAGCCTCTTATCACTTCCTGCATTTACTGTTTAGTAAATTCCATCTGGGCCATCTCCCTGCCCCAACCCTCACCAGGAAGGACCTGGAAGGCCCAAAGCTCACATCTGTAAGTCTCTGATTTAACACCTCATTTGACTGCCACAGCGGCCTTTGGATATTCCAGCATTAATCTTGCCCTCTCAAAGCTTTTAGAAACTCTATTGCTTAACTATATTCAAGACCACTCTCTCCATACTGACTACTCTTTAAACGCTTTTCAGAAGCAAGACAGAAATCCTAAGGTAAAGGATGGGATACCAGGAAGCTCTGGTTTTTACAGCTTTACTCTCTATTGATGGATAAAGTCAATTCTTGTCCGGCAGTTAAGCCGGAGTCTCCTTTCTCACTCCGCCTCAGTGTGCCCCAGTGCACACCTCCCAGAGCTGTGAGCCCCCCTGGGGAGGACTGCCCTCTGATGTAGGTGGAGGAGAAGTGACTGCTGGTGTGAGGTGACATGCGGCGGGAACAAGTCAGAGACTGATTGGTGCTCAGGGGACCAATAGAAGGACTTATCTGTGACTTTCTGGGGACAATGGCACAGAAATCCCAGCAGAAACAAACCTAGGAGTTTTCAGAATGAAACAAACCTAGAACCAACAAGGAGTAGACAAGGAACAGAGGAGCCCATAGAGTAAAAGCTTCAAGTCTCGTAGCAGCCAGGTTGGAAAAATACTGAACTCATTTCTTCTTCCTTCATCATATGCGACCTTCTAAGTAAGTCTCAGCTCATCACTTCAGCTGAAATTAATTGTTGCACTTCTACAACATTGGCTCTATGCAGAAACACTTCTTTCACTCAAATTTTAATTATAGGTATTTTGTTTATATCTTCATGGCAATGTATGTCTGTGTCCAACAGTGCCTAGCCCGTGCTATATACATAGCTGACATGTAATAATTGATTGTTGGTTTGTAGCTACATCCCTACAAGCATACTGGGTCACTGCTGCACACTACCCCACGCTTCTGCTGTGCCACAACCCACATTCCCAAGATAATGCTCTTTCTAAGATGCAAGGGACCAAAGTTCCCAGATAAGGTTTGATCAGTGTTCTCTTTTTGGGCATTCTCATTGACAAATAACTTAGGGAATATCCTACCAAACTCAGAAATGTGATCACCTGCCCCATAGGACACTTCACAGTCTTATAAGTTTGTTAGGTAATAAGGTGAAAAGAGAGGGTTGGAGAACTATGACTCAAATGGAATTTACAGTCTAGCTGTCTAGACTACGCAGACATTATTTCTAAGTGCACCTGCTGTGCATTCCCCAGTAGATCATACCAATGTATTTGGCATACCATTTAATGCTTACTGCTTCCTTATGAGTTTAAGCATACTCAATAAATGGTCATTGAATTATAAAAAATACTCTATCTTTACAAAATTAAAGATAAACACAGATTTGGAATATTTTTCTTTAATTAAGTATATTCATAATAGCTGTTTGAAACTCCTTGTCTATTAATTTCATATCACTGTTATTTCTGGGTCTTTTTGAATGATAGATTTTTCTCCTTTTTATGCCTTATATTTTTCTTCTAAATTCTGTTTTATTATGCCAAACCCATATCTTTTATGGACGTTTCCCTTCAGGTAAATGTACTAAAACTCTAACAGAGGGATTCGGCTAAATTCCTGATTAGAGTCAGTTGACAGCAATCCTTGGGGACAGCTTCTAAACAAAACAGTACTGTGTGACCTAGACCTCAGAGGCCGTAACAGTGGGTGTGGGCTACCAGATTCCCTGGATACTAACATCCTGTTCAGGCTGGCACAGAAATGAAGTAAACAATTTATTGGTTTACTGCATTTCTAGTAAGCCATTCATTGCGTGGTGGACATTTTGAGTGCTATACTGTGGAGTGGCTGGACTTTCTTTCTTCCTTTGAAGAGTATTGTTTTATTCTGGTGGGCAATTACTATTTCTGCAGTCCAGCCCGATATCTTTGTCATAAATGAGCTTAATGTTTTTAAACTTTATTATGGAGTATCTTGAGTTGCATTTACTCTAGAGCTAGATTGGCCCTAATCCTAAAACATCACCTAAGACTCTAAAGAGAAATTTAGCCGACTATTGGAATTTTATTACATTTACCTGAAGTGAAACTTCCGTGAGAGACACGAGTTTGGCATGATAAAACAATCTAGACTTCATCAGGCTAACAAGGACAGGTAATACAACTGTTGCCAGTAAATGTTTGTGTAGCAGAATTCTGTCTGAACTTTGATTTTATTGTTATTGGAATCTAGGTCATGAGGGGAGGAGACTCTAGCTTTAACTCCTGAATATCAGAGGCTACCAAAAAGAACATGATGCCTAAAAACAGCCAAATGTGCTTTAGTCAGTCCACAACACCCATTAAAGTGTTGAACAGTTTGAACTTTTCACCTTTTGTTTAGAACCCTGGGGCTCCGTGAATTATAGGTGCATCAACATTGACAATGGCTAGTTTCTTTCTCCCTTATGATTTTGTTCTAGATAAAGCTCGTGGATACGTAGGGGTTATAGAGATTTATGACTAATTTCTGGGCAAGTGTTATGAACCAGTTCAGAAAAAAGCCATGGTTTTTTCTTAACTTAATTTGGAATTCTTTCCTCAAATATTACCCTCCACTTACATATCTTGTACTCTTCAACAATGCCTAACCCACAATGCCTACTTTTTAAAAATAATATTTTGTTGCAAACAAACTTTGGGAATACCTATTTTTTTTAAAAGCAGATAATGGTAGTCACTGAAAGTCTGAGGTGGATGAGATTCATCCACTCCCCACAATCTTGCTACCAAATTATAAGAAAAGCAAGCATCAGACCAAATTTTTATACATGCAGATATTTATTTTTTAAAAAAACATTCATTTACCTACACAAAATGGTTCACATATTCCATTCTGAAAAGATTGATGAAGTTCAATCTCTTTGTCCTTTTAGATGCTAGAACCACCATTTTATGTGAAAGATTCACTTGAGGTGAATGCTGCAACATTCCTTTGCCTTTATCAGGCAACCAGAAATCCTAAAGGCTGGCCGAAAAGAATGCAACAACTAAATGCATAAGTAGCAAGAGCTCAAGGATTTGGCATCATCCCTATGGATAAAAGCTAGAGGACTTGTAGATTCTTGTACCCTTTTCATAAAAGCTGGGCGAGTATCTCTAAAATACCAGAATTCTTAGCCAATTCACATATCCTAAATACTTTAATTTCACTAATAAGAACCAATTTATATCATTTATCATGTTAGTTAATCATTAATTATTTTTACCAATAAAAAACATTTCTAATATTTGCTATGCCAATTGGCAAAGTGTAGGATATTTTTTGAGTATAACACAAGCATTTGAAATAACCATTTCTGAAGTTTGGAATGCTAGCTGACCACCTATGCTGTGTGTTTTTCTTTTTCTTATTTCTTTTTTTTCTTTTTGAGAGACAGAGTCTCACTCTATTGCCCAGGCTGGAGTGCAGTGGCCTGATCAAAGTTCACTGCAACTTAAAACTCCTGGGCTCAAGCAATAAATACTCTGCCTCAGCCTCTCAAGTAGCTGGGACTACAGGTTCGTGCCACCATGCCCGGCTACTTAAGTATTTATTTTTTTATTTTTATGTAGAGATGGGGTCTTGCTATGTTGCCCTGGCTGGTCTCAGACTCCTGTCCTCAAGCAATCCTCCCATGTTGGCCTCCCAAAGTGCTGGTATTACCAGCATAAGCTACTGTACCTGACCAATGTGTGTTTTTCCTTATCGAGACAGAGTCCATGCTGAAGTTATTGGAAAGTAAATTACAGATATCTTAACCTATTTTCAGACCTAGTCATAAGTATTCCCATTGTAAAAGGCTGTGTTCAATAAAGCTAAATGGGTTTTGGGCTTCTTAAAACCTTTAATATGCTAATGTACACTGTAAATTTCCTAAGGGGTGATGGTAAGGGTGGTGATGGATACATTAGACAGTATTTGCTAAACATAGTTGACAATGGCACCCTTTTTGGTAGCGCATCTCAGGAGATTATTGTTCCTTAGAAACTTTTTTGGAAAATGTTGATCTAGCTGAATTATGTAAACAGATTTCAAAGGGGAAAACCTGAAGACCAGTGGACTTGGTACGGTGACATAGTAGATACAAAATAGTAAGCACCTAATTAAGGGAAGGAAAGTGAAAAATCTTAGAAAATCAAAACAATCATTTAAAACAGAAAATGAAATAACCTGGAACATTAGCATAACTTTAGTATAATGCCTATAAAAACAGGCAAAGTCTTCAGAGATATCCATAATCCAATTTGATGTTATCTAAATACCTGCGAGTTCAATCAAGTGCCGAAGCAATCAGTGTGTGTGTGTGTGCGTGTGTGTAAGGCAGATTCAGATCTGCTTCCCTTTACAACAAAACTCCTCAAAAGAATTGCCTATTCTCACCAAAAGAGTTGTCTATTCTCACTGTCTCTATTTATTTTCCTCCCATCCAATACTGTACTGAAAACAGTCTTATCCAGGTTACTAACTGTCTCTAATTGCAAACTCAAGTGGATGATTTTTCAGTCCTCTTCTTCCTGAACCTGTCAGCAGCCTTTGACATAGTTGATCACGCTCTGTGGCAGGCAGAGGCCTGACATGATCTGCAAACCTTTCTTTGAACTGATTTCCCTGGTCCACAGCTGGTCGTCACAGGGACCTGGGCATGAGAGATGCTTAGGCATTGTTATATAGCCCTCAGAAAACATTGCAAAATAACATGGATTGTAGTAGTATATGTCTGGAACCCAAATTTAGATCCAGGACACATGGCTTGTTAAAGGCAGTTTTTGCCAATGTAAGATTATTATGTTAGAATTTCACGGTGACAGAGTTGAGAGTATAGCGTGTGATTGGGGCTTCTACAACTGGCAAAACCTCACTCTAGACAGGCAGACTACAATTGCCACCAACACAAGCAGGTTTCTCATGAGGAACCAGGGAGAGTGACAGAAGCCAGGCTTGCCGAGTATCACACAGTCTGATCTTTCCTGATGTTCTCTGCTAAGAGGGCAACCTGTCAATTTTTCTCAGTAACAATAATTTCTATAAAATTAATATTTATGTGTGCCAGAGTGCTTATTCTCACCAAGTCTCAAGCTCAGTCTTTCTTTACTTGACATCTAAAGCATAGTCTTCTTCTCACCTCCGATTGTTCCTTCTTAATCATCTTTGCTGGGTCTTCCCCCACTTCCAGATTTTTATCAAGGCTCCATCCTTTGACCTCTTCTCTTCTTTCAGGCACTTTCTAGGTGACCCTCATTCAGGTCCATAGCTCTAAAGTCCGTAAGCTGACAATTGCAAGTTTTATCTCTATCTCTGCCTCTCCCCCAAACTCTTGATTCACATATAAAACTGGCAACGTGTCACCTTCATTTAGATGCATAATAGGCATCTTAAAATTACCATGCTCAATACCTAAATCTTCATATCTCACTTTCCCCAAAACTGCCACTGTAAATGACACCACAGTTAATAGATGGCCTTATCATCCACCCAACTGCCCATAACAAAACCTCAGCATGGTCTTCAGCTCCTGTCTTTCCCTCACAGACCATATTGTATCCATGAGTAAATCTTGTCTGCTTCACCTTCACAATATATTTGGCATCACACCACTGTACACCTATTATAATTTGAGCCATGGTCACCTCTTATCTGGATGTCTGCAAGAGCCTCCTAGTTGATCTCCTTGTTTCAGCTTCCTCCCCTAGAGTCTGTGCTAGAACACAGCAGCCTAAGAGATCATCTGAAAATATCAACCAATTCATATCTTTCCCTTGAGCTGAACTGTCCAGTGGCTTTCAAACACCTTTGGAATAAAATCCAAAGCCCTTTCCATGGGCTACAAAGCAATCCACACTCTGGGCCTGGGGCCCTCTCCTAGCTCATTTCTCACCACTTTCCCCTCACTCTGGCCTCCCTGCTGTTCCTGGGGCTCTCCAGGCATGTCCTCCTTGGGGGCCTTGGCACTTGCTCTTCCCTCAGCCTGGGATTCTCTTCCCACAGATGTTTTTATGGGTGGTAATCTGTTTTAACCTTACCATGTTTTGCAGTAAAAAAGACATATGTTCTTAAATAAACGTACTTCTGGTAAATAACATTATACCAAATCAATACAGTCCCACCAGGCAGCATACAAAGGGGTCTGCTTATATATATATATAAAAGGACAGGGACAAGTATACTTATATGATATTATAAAAACCTTGAGAGCTCACAGGTATTCATTGGATGGTATCCAGGCAGTGGATAGGGCCTGGTCACTTTCCTTGGGCAGTTTTTCCCTTTAAAGTATAATTCTATGCAATTCAACTAGCAATCCAAGGCACTGGTATTTGTAGTTATGCATTGTAAGCAGTGGTAACCATCATTGCTTGAAAATAAAATATGGCAGTATCTGCTAATCAGTTAGAGAATAACTATATTGTCTACTTACTGAGCTGTTCCTTTTAGATTTTGCCTTGGATTTCATGTGACCATTTACAGGGAGCTGAGAAGAATGACAAAACTCTTCTGTGCTCTCGCGGACAACCATGTGGCCAACTTGTCCATTAGGCATAGCAGGCACAGTGGTAGGGCCCATAGTACTTTTAGGGGCCTATTAAAATGCTTTAATTTCTTTTGAAACCAAAAGAAAAAAACCTAAACTTTTAGGTTGAATAAAATGTTTTAACATATATTTATTTTTATAGCAACGTACTTGTAAATACTAATATTTTTTTAATGGAGGAAGGAACCTACAATGCAAAAGTGCCCAGCCCCATGGAAGTCATAGCATAGCCCTGGTTGAAGGGAATTTTTTGGATCTGATTGCAAAATTTTGAAGTAGAAGAGAGAGAGGATATTGTAAACAGATGGCTTCTTTGGGTTTTCCCACGGCAGAAAGAAAATACTGTTTCAAAAACACCCCCATAAACTGATTCTCACTTCAAATCACAGGACAGCTGCATAATTTGTTGACACAGTATAGATAACTGTTTCCTGCTCAGGGAGGTGCCATGACTCCCCAAGGCGTCAAAGTGGTTTGAGTAGTTCATGAAGAGCATAGATGCAAAAAGAGAGCCCAAGACAGTTGTATCAGCCACATTATCCAACTTTTCTCGAGCAGCAAACTATGGTGATAGTTAATTTGGCAGAGGGGGGTACAGGGTCTGAGAACTGTTCTGTCAAGGACCAGCCAGTCATCAAGGAATAGCGTGTGTCAGTACGGATTAGAATAGCATAACGTGGACAGTGTCTCTGGATGAACTCTGCTACCTCCTCACCCTCTCAGAAATGGGGTGGAGGTCAAAGCCATGTAGAGAAGCTTTTACAGACTGCAGGAGCCCACTAGGGCGTCTGATATCTGCCTTCCCATCCAGGGAAGTTTCCATACTCTCCCCTTAAAAATCACTGCCTCTCCCCCAAACTCTTGATTCACATATAGTAAGCGGCCATTACTGATGAAAGTATATTTTTTGCTGTGAAGATTCAGTGGGTAAAAATGATAGCTGCTGATGTAGAAGACAAAAGCATACTGAGATACCGAGAGCCAAAACTTCCCTATCAATTACTATGTCCAGGTACTATAGTACTTGACATATTTTAACTCATTTAGTCCTCACAATAATCCCACAAGGGAGTTATTATTACTACTCCTATTTTATAAATAGAGAAACTGAGGCACAGGAAGGTTAGGTAACCTGACTTAAGCCACATCAGTGGCAGAGCTGGAGGGAAGCCCAGGGCGTGCCTCTGGATTTTGTGCTATTACCAGTCACTGAATAGAGGAATCGGCAGTTAACATGGCACCCACGTGTGTTACAATGCCTGTCTGTAAATGTATATATTTTTCCAATAATATAATTTGTGTTTTTCTCAACTCCTTTTTTCATAAAACCCAAGGGGAAAACCCCTTCATTGTCATTGAACAGGAATTCTGGAATCCTGCGTTGACCCAGCGCTTCCTCTGGAGTTGTCTCACAGAGGACTATCTTGGTTCAAGAAAAACTTGCCAAATTATGAAGTAACTATATTTATGCTTTGAGATGCCACATGTATGGAAACAAATCTGGATTTTTTCATAGTTTAATCATTTGTTTTAGGGTTTCAAGATGTTTTTGCCGTTTCCAGTAGATAATGAAATCCAGTTCAAATGGATTTCTCAACAGTTGGATCTGAACATAGGTACTCAGGGGAATGCCAGAAACTTTAATTCACCACTCACATTCCATCAGGAAACCCACCGCTTTCGATTTTCTTATTTTTCTCTTTCTCTGCTGTGAGCTTGAGTAGTCCTGTGCTGAGACCAACCTCTGCTTTCTTCAGCCATCACTGCCTGTCCCGGGTACTGCTCCCACACTGGCCCTGACCTCTCAGCCTTTGTGTGCTGTCTCCATGCCCTTCCCCTAACCCTAGTGGGGACTGCACCTCTCAGGGAAGATGGCTGACTTTTTGAAAGCTTTCCTCTGTGAAAGGCATTTCATCCATCTGGGAAGCACATGGGATGCTCTTCTCTAAAGGCTCACTTCCCAGTCAACTGTTTGAATATAAAGCCAACCTTTATTTAAGGGTGGACAATAGATTGTTTTACATCCACCATGATCTGCCCAATTGCAAATGAAAATGGACCCATGACAAGAGTTGCAGAAGCTCATGAGGGGAAGCAAAGTGCTTGTTCTCCAGAGCTATGATAGCATGGGAATACCCTACCAATTCTCTTTACTGAGGTGTGTGTATGTAGTATTTAGAGTATTTTTATGATTGCAAAAATAATACATAATTATCATAGCTATTTGGAAAACAAAGAAAGGAACAAAGATAAATATAAAATAATCCATAGTCCCACAGCCAGAGATAATACCTGCTAATCGTGCTAATATGTAGACATATATCCATTGAGTTACTAAAAGAATGGCATGTTCTATTCACTGTTTTGTTATATAATCATTTTTTCCCTCTACCATATTGTGATTTTTTTTACATCATTAAATATTCTTCTGTCACACGC
Organism: Lepilemur ruficaudatus; assembly: GCA_963574885.1. Taxonomy (NCBI): domain Eukaryota; kingdom Metazoa; phylum Chordata; class Mammalia; order Primates; family Lepilemuridae; genus Lepilemur; species Lepilemur ruficaudatus. Next base: position 14,380 of record CAUYRT010070074.1, read on the forward strand.
CACAGACCATACATCATGCTACTTTGTTGAGGTATTTGGTCTATAAATTGAATCTAACATTGAATACCTATGTTTAGATTGAATTACATAAGATTGTTACAACTTAAACTAGTTGAATATCTTCAGTTTTATATCTTTCAACCTGATAGTTTCCTATTACTGGATTTGTAGGTTATTTCCAAATTTTATTTTATAAACATTGATAGAATGAACATTTTGCCCATAAATCTTTTTGCAAAACTGTGATTGTTTTCTTAGGATAAGTTCCTAGCAGTGGAATTGCTGGGTCAAGGATGATGAATATTATTATGGCCTTTGATACATATTGCCAAATTTCCCTCTAGATAATGCTGATTTATAGTCTTTTTGGTATCTTCACTGCTATTTTTTTTAAAACTCAATGATTCTGTTCAGCTAACTTTGGTATTAATACCATGAAATCATGTGACTATTGGTTACCTTCTCAGCCTAGTCTTCCAGTTTATAATTCATCAAATAATCTATTTGCATGCCCAGAGACTTAATAAATCCTTATTTAAGCTGTGCATGGTGGCTCACACCTGTATTCCCAGCAGTTAAGAAGGTCAAGCAGGAGGATCACTTGAGGCTAGGAGTTCAAGACCAGCTGGGAAAACAGCAAGACCCCCCATCTCTACAAAAAAATGTTTTAAAAATTAGCTGGATCTGATGGTGTACTCTATAGTCCCAGCTACTTGAAAGTCTGAGGCAGAGTGATCTGTTGAGCCCAGGAGTTGCAGTTTGTGGTGAGCTATGATCACATCACTGTACTCCAGCCTGAGTGACAGAGCAAGATCCTATCTCTTAAAAAAAACCCAAGTGTGTGTGTCACGCACACACACACCCCCTACAGCTCAAATAGACCAAGGAAGAGTTTAAAATTACACATGCTGCAATATTGTTTGGTTTTCTATCACTGAGTAACAAATTATTATGAAACTTGTAATTTAAAACAATAGCCATTTGTTGTCTCAGGATTCCGGTTGGCTGAGCTTAGCTTAGTGGACCATCTGCTAAACATGGTGTTGACAGGGTCTCCAAACATCAGAGTTCCACTGGGCTAGAACATCCACGATGACTAACTACGTGGCTGGCAGTTGTGCTGGCTGTTGGTTGAGTGCTTTTCTTTTTCCTTAAGTGGCTTTTCCTCCTGAATTGGGATTCTCAAAGCATGGCATCTGGATTTCAAGATAGAGAATTCTGAGTGTGCAAAAGTGGAAAGCCTTGTATTCCTAAGATACAGAATTGAAGTTACCCAGCATCACTTCCACCATATTCTGTCAAAGCAAATCACAGTACCAGCCTGGATTTAAGGGGAGGGGAAATAGACACCACTATTTAATGGAAGGAGTGACAAAGAATTTATAGCCATTTTTAATGCACCACAAGTCTTGAAGAAGGGAACTTTCATTTTGACTGGTCATTGATAAGAAGAAAATCCTCTTTCTACATTTTTTTATATGTGTGATGATTGGGAGAATTTTCCACAGATTACTTCTGGCCTCATGCATTTCTAACCTTGTTTTTCCTCTGCTGTCCTCAATCTTCTTTTGCTCGGGGCCATAGAATAAGTTCATATTACAATACATCTGGCCCTGCACTTTAGCAGAGAATGGCGTGGGGTATTGAACCAGTAATAACTTAACTGAAGCAGCTGCAAATCACATAAATATATCCCACTAAACCCAAGCTAAATGTATCACCAGCTCAATGTTCCCTTATGAGACCCGAAAATGCCTGTAGCCACTCCAAGCCATCCAACATGGGGAAGCATAATGGAAAAGTAGAAATGGAAAGACAGTGATACTAACCAACTGTAGCTAAAAACTATTTCCACGTTTGTGTATTTAAAAGAAACAATAATCTTGTGCAACTGGGAGTGGGACCCTTGCAGTTCCTTGAAAGGGGCCCATGCACATGAAGGGCCCTAAGCTCAAGTTTCATGGTAAATCTGCCCCTACTCAAGATTCAGACTCATACATTCACCCTCCTTCCAGACATCTTTCCTGGACTATCCTTAGACCCAGCAGGGCAGCAAGCCTCAAGCTAAATGTGTCACCATCTCCCGCTGTACTGACATTGCCTTATATAGCCCCCATATCATTTGATTATACCATCTTCTCTTCAGTTACCCAAGCTAGAATTATGACAGTTTTCTTTATCTCCTCCAGTCCTCCAACTTTCAATCACCAAGTCCAGTCAATTTTACTTCCTCAATATTTCCCAAATCCATTACCTTCTTTCCAGCCCTGGGCACACTGCTCTAGCTCAGTCCCTCATCACTTCTTGCCCAGGCAATTGCAGTAACTCTCTACCTAGTTTTCTTCTCTCTCTCAATCTCATGTCTCTTGAATACATCCACTCCACAGCTGCAAAAGTGATGAATTAAAACTCCAACCTGACCACATACTTCTCAGCTTGAAGTCCTTCAGTCTACTGGCAAGGTTCAAGCCACTTAACATGATAAGCCCAGCTCTCTTTCTGAGACCCTGCCCCTGACTACTTCTGCAGCAGCAGTTCTCCAAGTGTGGCCTGGTGGCCCCCAAAATCAAAATGCTTGCATTAAAGCTATTTTCATAATACTATGATGTTATTTGCCTTTGTCACTTTTTCTGGAATCTTCTAGCAGCTACAGACGTGATACTGCCATAGATGGAACACAGAAGCAGGTATGAGAATCCATCTGTCTCCTGTTAAGCTAGACATTAAAGAGATTTATAAAAATGTAATACAATGTCACACTTTTTACCCATTTGTATTTTGAAAATTCAGGGGTTTGTTTCTTCATAAAATAGGACTTAACATGTAATTAAATAAATCAGTAACTGTTTCCAATTTCTCGGTTTTAGTTCCTATTCAGTACAGTAAACATCGATTAATGCAGTCCACGTAACAAGACCTATTGGCAGGGGTAAGGGATAGGGAGTCCTTAATAATTTTTTTTTTTTTAAGAGACAGAGCCTCGTTCTGTCTCAAAATTCTGCCTACCATAACCTGTATACAATGGTGCTCAATAGACACTTGCTGCCCACAGAGAAGCAGCAGAACAGCAGTGGAGTAAGTAGAGCGGGATCTGAGACCCTCTTCCAGGTTTTACTTCTGCAGACACAGAGAGAGCAGATATGCAGCGGGAAAGATGGAGGGGCTGCCACGCATCTGAGACATGGCTGGTCACAGGTGGGGATGGGCTGGGAATGAGGTTGGGGTTCACGCCCATTTTCTTTTTCTTTTTCTTTCTTACCTCACCTCCCCCAGAGACAGGTCTCACTCTGTCTCCCAGGCTGCAGTGCAGTGGTGTAGTCATAGCTCACTGCAGCCTTAAACTCCTGGGCTCAACTCCACCTCAGCCTCCCAAGTAGCTGTGACTAGAGGCCCACGACACCATGCCCAGCTGATTTTTAAATTGTTTTGTAGGGATGGAAGTGGAGGTCTCACTATGTTGCCCAGGCTGGTCTCAAACTCCTCCAGCCTTCGTCTCTGGAAGTGCTTGGATTAAAGGCGTGAACCACTGCGCCCCTCATCAATAATTTTTTTTAATTTTTTTGAGACAGAGTCTGGTTCTGTAGCTCCGACTACAGTACAGTGGCGTCATCCTAGCTCACTGCAACCTCAAACTCCTGGGCTCCAGTGATCCTCCTGCCTCAGCCTCTGGAGTAGCTGGCACTATAGGTACATGCCACCACACCTGGCTAATTTTTACTATTTTTGGTAGAGAGGGGCTCTCGCTCTTGCTCAGGCTGGTCTCAAACTCCTGACCTCAGGCAATCCTCCTGCCTTGGCTTCCCAGAGTGCTAGAATTACAGGCGTGAGCCACCGTGCCCAGCCCATAATATTCTTAGTATCTTTTTATTATAACATCTGTAGAATCTGTTGTGATAACCCCACTTTTACTGTTAATATTATTCAGCCCTATGAATTTGGCAGAAAATTCAGATTAGTGAATTAGCCAAAAGATACAGCAACGGCAAAAACTTCAGTTTAAAAATATGTCAATTGTCTGCATTGGCATTCCTTCCAGCTGATGAAATTCCAGGAGCTTTTAATAAATTAAAGCCACATTTGCCTGAAGAAGCCAGTGATGTTACCGACTGGCTTGAAAATAATTGCATGCACAGTAGGATAAGAAGACACTTAAGCAACGGTGTTGCTGCTCCATCACCCGAATTGTTTCCACCAAATCTGTGGTCTGTATATGAGTGCCTGTGGAATGGATTTTCATGCCTCCAAAATGACACAGAAGCATGGCACACATAAGATAGGAAAATTTAATAGGAAATGTTCATGTGCATGTATATCAAATCATAGAAGAATTTCAAAAAGTGCAGTGCCATGTAGAAAATGAATGTGAAGGTATTCTCCCAGAAAAGCCATACTCTTAAAGAAAAAAAGCAGCTATTCATTGTGATGCAAGACTTCAAAATATAGGTAGTGATTATGAAAGTCGGCTAGCTTTTATGGACTATCTTCTGTGCCATTGCTCATAATCTATTCCTATAACACACTTTTTCATTGCTGAATTTTTTTTAGTTTATTAGACTTTTTCTTTTTTTGGTTTTTTCCCCCAGTATTTTAAATTGCATCATTATTTTTTATAATTTGCGATGCTATATATTGCATCTTCACATCATTTCCAACACTGGAGGTATAAATTGTGCAAAGACTTTTAGAGAATTCTAACTTATTTTATGGATCTTTGCAAATTTGACTCCACAAAAGTGCATTATCACAATGTCAATGCTGTGTGTAAGAACTGTAGGTATATGTAAAAATGTTGAAACCACCTCAGTAATTAAGGAGATGTCTTTTTTGTATATCTGCGTTTGTGAAAGAAAAAGTATCTTGAGATCTCAGCTCTTACGGCAACTACATATGCAGTGATGACCCATTGCTGGTTTTGACAAATGTTGTCAAAAGACAGGTTGTCCATCATGGTATTTCAGATGACCTCAGTTATATAAACTCCACCTTTATGAATGTGGTTCATCTGCTCATAAGTGTTATACCCATGTGCCTGTCCTTAGTGTACCTGAGTGTTTATGCTTTAAAAATATTGTTATTATTGCCTATTTTATTGTGTAAAATGGCCTAGGAAGTGTTCTGTTGTGTTTTCATATTTCTCAAATAAATCCCCTTTTAAAAAGATAACTAGGCCGGGCACGATGGCTCACGCCTGTAATCCTAGCACTCTGGGAGGCCGAGGCAGGTGGATCGCTCAAGGTCAGGAGTTTGAAACCAGCCAGAGCAAGAGCGAGACCCCATCTCTACTAAAAATAGAAAGAAATTAATTGGCCAACTAGAAATATATAGAAAAAATTAGCCGGGCATGGTGGTGCATACCTGTAGTCCCAGCTACTCGGGAGGCTAAGGCAGCAGGATCGCTGGAGCCCAGGAGTTTGAGGTTGCTGTGAGCTAGGCTGATGCCACGGCACTCTAACCCAGGCAACAGAGTGAGACTCTGTCTCAAAAAAAAAGATAACTAAATATCTTTTAAAGAATTTTTTTAAATTATGTTTTCCAGAATGATGTTGTATTTTGGGGATTTTGATTTTTCAAGATTATGGTGTTCAGAATTGTGTCTTGTGGGACTATAGCTCAAACCCATAAGGAGGGGAGGTAGATGTTATTCATGTCTATTTCACACAGACAAATTTTAGTTTTTTATGCTATCTGAACTAATTACACTTTAAAAAATAATAGAAGTGATGTTTAATTTAGGATAGTACTTAGCAGAAATAATAGGTATAGCTCTTTTACAACATCTCTGTCCAGTAATTATCCTGGCTCAAATTCTTAAGCACAGTAACTAAAAATACACTACTAGCCTCTCCTTTTATGTATGAGTTTTAGGGTCAAATACTCTTTCCTCCCTACCCCTAAGCACGAATTTTGATTTATGGAGGGCAGAAAAGGACTTCATAAGCTATAATTTCAACATTTATAGAGATGAAAACTTGACATAAACTGTCAGTTTGTTGGTCAATCAAGAAAGATAATTGCGCTTCTCTTCCATGGCCAGTGAAGACTGTCCAGGCAGAGAAGGGATACCAAGATAATACAATCAGCAAAACATTAGATCTCAAAAATGCTTGCTTCTCCCATGGTCTGCCATTCATATGTTTATGTATGCATTTAATAAGTGTTGTTGCATCGCTATTAAGTGCCTGACTCAGTACTAGTCTCCAGGGGATTCAGTAGTAAACAAAGTACGGTCCATGCCCTCAAGGAGTTTACAATCTTGTGAAGATGGTGGGGAGTGGAAAAATTAATAATATTGATCTAATTATGAAAATAACTAGAAGTGCTTATAATAATGCATGGTTTACCAAAGCATTTTTTAAAATAGGCAATTTTTTAGAGCAGTTTTAGGTTCACAGCAAAATTGAGCAGAAGGCACAGAGATTTCCCAAATACTCTCTACCACCACACCTGTACAGCCTCCCCCACTGACCAACATCCCCCAACGGAGTGGTGCATTTGTTGCAGTTGATGAGCCTACATCGGCACATCATTAGTTTACATTAAGGATCACTCTTGGTGCACATTGTATGTGTTTGGATAAATTTATAATGACATGTGTGCACCGTTGTAGTATTATACAGAAGAGTTTCACTGCCCTAGAAATCCTCTGTGCTTACCTATTCACATCTCCCTCCCCGCTAACACCTGGCAACCACCAATCCTTTTGTTGTTTCCATAGTTTTGCCTTTTCCAGAATGTCATGTAGTTGGAAGCATACAGTAAGTTTCCTTTTCAGATGGCTTCTTTCACTTAGTATAATAATATGCATTTAAGTTTCCTCTTTTAATTGCTTGATAGCTCATTTATTTTTAGCACTGAATAATATTGTACTGTCTGGATGTACCACAGTTTATTCATCCATTCAGCTACTTAAAAGCATCTTGGTCACTTCTAAATTTTGGCAATTATGAATAAAGCTGCTGTTAACATAAACATCCATGTGCAGGTTTTTACGTAGACATAACAGTTCAATTCCTTTGGGTAAATACAGAAGAGTACAATTTGCTGGATGGTATGGTGAGAGTATGTTTAGTTTTGTATGAAACCACCAGCTGTCTTCCAAAGTGACTGTACCATTTTGCTTTCTCACCAGCAATGACTGAAAGTTCCTGTTGCTCCACATCTTCACTAGCATTTGGTGGTGTCAGTGTCCTGGATTTTGGCCATTCTAATATTAATGTATGTGTAGTGGTATGCGTTGTTGTTTTAATGTGTATTTTCCTGATGACATATGACATGGAGCATCTTTTCATGTGCTTATTTGCCATCTGTATACCTTCTTTGGTGAAGTGTTTGTCATGGTTTTTGGCCCATTTTTAAATCAGGTTGTTTATTTTCTTATTATTGAGTTTTAAGGGTTCTTTGTAAATTTGGGGTAATAGTCCTTCATTAAATGTATCTTTTGCAAATATTTTCTCCCAGTCTATGGCTTGTCTTCTTATTCTTTTGACATTTTCTTTTGCAGAGCAGAAAGTTTTAATTGTAGCTAAGTCTGTATTATCAATTCTTTCGTGGATGGTGCCTTTAGTACTGTATGTAAAAAATCATCGTCCTACCCAAGAGTACCTAGTTTTTTTCCTATGTTATCTTCTGGCAGTATTATAGGTTTTCATTTGACCTTTAGGTTTGTGATGCATTCTGAGTTAATTTTTGTGAAGGGTGTAAGGTCTGTGTCTAGATTCTTCTTTTTTATTTCTTCTTCTTCTTTTTTGATATTTAGTTTTTCCAGCACCGTTTGTTGAAGAGACTATCCTTTCTTCATTGCTTTGCCTTTTCTCCTTTGTCAAAGATCAGTTGACTATAGTTATTTTGGGTCTATTTCTGAGTTCTCTACTCTTTTTAATTGGTTTATTTGTCTATTCTTTAACCAATACCACACACTCTTGTTTACTACAGCTTTATAGTAAGCCTTGAAATAGTGTCATGTCAGTCCTCCAACTTTGTTCTTCTCCTTCAATATCGTGTTGGCTAATCTGGGTCTTTTGCTTCTCTATGAAACCCATTAGAATCAGTTTGTGAATATCCAAAAAATAGCTTGCTGGAATTTTTATTGGCATTGCATTGAATCTACAAATCAAGTTGGGAAGAACTGATATCTTGACAATATTGAGTCTTCCTATTCATGAACATGGACTATCATTCCATTTAATTAGTTCTTTGATTTCTTTCAGAGTTTTGTAATTTTCCTAAGATAAATCTTGTACAGATTCTGTTAAATTTATACCTACGTATTGCATTTTTGAATGTTGAACCAGCCTTGCATATGGGGATAAATCTCACTTGGTTGTCATGTGTGATTCTTTGTATACCTTGTTGGCTTCAATCTGGTAATACTTTGCTGAGGATTTTTTCATCTCCATTCAAGAGAAATACTAGTCTATAGTTTTCCCTTCTTGTAAAGCCTTTGTCTAGTTTTTGTATTAGGGTGATACTGGCCTTATAAAATAAGTTAGGAATTATTCCCTCTGTTTCTATCTTCTGAAAGAGATTGTAGAGAATTGGTATAATTTCTTCCTTAAACGTTTGGTAGAATTCACCAATGAATCTATCTGGGTGTGGTGTTTTCTGTTTTAGAAGGGTATTAATTGTTGACTCTATTTCTTTAATAGATACAGACTTGTTCAAATTGTCTATTTCTTCTGTGTGAGTTTTGGCAGATTGTGTCTTTCAAGAAATTGGTCTATTTCATCTGGGTTATCAAATTTGTGAGAATAGAGTTGTTCGTAGTATTCTTTTATTATCGTTTTAATGTCCATAGGATCCATAGTGATGTCCAGTTTTAATTTCTGATAGTAGTGATCTGTGTCCCCTCTCTTTTTATCTTAGTCTGGCTAGAGGCTTATCAATTTTACTGGTCTTTCTAAAGAACCAGATATTGGTTTTATTGATTTTCTCGACTGATTTCCTGTTTTCAGTTTCATTGATTTCTGCTCTAATTGTTATTATTTCTTTTCTTTTGCTTAGTTTGTATTTGACTGCTCTTTATTCCCTAGTTCCTTTTCCCCTTCCCCTGCCAGAGGATTTTTCTCCAATAGTCACTCTGACAACCTAACAGAGCTTTTGGAGGTAAGATGAAAGTGTGGGGCCCCCATCACTGGGTCCCCTGGAGTTTGTAACTCTCAGAGTTGTCTACACTGCGCCTCCAGCAATTCATCAATTACAGTTCAGGTTTCCCTGTTGGCTCTGGTTCTCATGGAAGTTGCTATTCCTGGGCTTCTGTCTGGTAAGTTGTGATTCTCTGTATTTGTCTTTTGGTTTCTCTAATTTTAGGGGCCACTATTTGCCCTATAACTTCACTTCTTTTATGGATCTAAGAGGAGCTGGTGAGTTTTAAGTTTGTTCAGCTTTTTAATTTGCTGCTAGGATGAGGTGGTGACTTCCAAGCACCTTATATACCAGACCAGAAAATGGAAGTCTTACCAAAGCATTTTTTACAGTTGTTATTATTTAATCCTCGCTGCAACTTGGGAAGTAATTTTTATTGTCCTTATTTTACAAGTAAGTAACTGAGACTCAGAAAAGTGAAGGACTGACCAATGACTAGTAGAGATGGCACTGAAACCCAAGTCATAGGATATACATCTCTATGAAAGGCATTGCTCTATAACCACTACCTTTGTTTAAAAGCCAATACACCTAGAAGAGTAAAATATTAAGTTATTAATCCCAAAATACAAATCAGCTTTAACTGTCACAGAAATAGAATATTTTGAGAGGACACAGAAAAGAAAGGACGTACATAATAAAAGTTGGCCTGGAAAGGAGAAAAATGGGATAAAAATAGGAGATGAAGTCACCAACAGGCAACACTCACTGCTTCACAACTTCATTTAGGTCTGGCGCTGTTGCCTACATGGGTTCAGTGACTGCTACCTCCAAGATTCATTTCTAAGGTTGAGTCCATAGCCAGGTCTGTATCATCAAGATTGGATTATTTGTTCCAGCTTTGCTGAGAGAGAGTTGGATACCAGGATAACATAACAAATGATGTTGTATTGGCCTTCATGGTCAGCATTTGTTCTTTTCACTAGAGCCATAATACATTTGTGCCCCCAAACAGCACATGAAGTTCTATGTAGCTAAATTAAAAGGCCCTCTAAGTAGTTCCAATGCTATGCTTTTTTTAGTCTCCAAATTGGCATGACCTGATAGGGAAAGAATATTTGTAAACAAGAAGGAACACTTTGTTGTCCATCAATGAAGAGATGTGCCCTATTTCCCCCTTGGCTTAGCATACCAAGTTTGGTACACCAAAAACCTAGTGAAGGTTCAGGATGTCTCAAAATCAAAGCACATAATATGGAACATGGAGCATACAAAGTATTCATAACACAGTTTGGTGTAATTTTTTCAAGGCTTTTATTTAGAGTTGTAGATACACTTCAGTGATTTTGAAAGAACACTGAATATACCTTAAGAATATTACATTTAAGCTACTCTAATGCATCTTCCATTTGCAAGCTATTTTTTGTGTTTCCTAAAATACTGAGAGCAAAATAATTATTTTTTGGAACAACGCTATATAAATCCTGAGGGAAACACTAACAATAATAGATTTGATATATTGAATACTTAATATGTGACAAGCACATCACTCATATTTTCTCTAACAGTCTGCAATATTTTGTGATCTGTGAATCAACAAATTGAGAGGTTAATGAACTTATCCAAGATCACATATGTTTTAGTCTCAGTTCTTCAGAGAAAACAGAACCGATAGGGTGTATATACACACACACACAAAATATATTTATTAGTATAACAAAAAGATTTATTATAAAGAATTGGCTGACATAAATATGAAGGCTGAGAAATCTCAAGATCTGAAGTTGGCAAGCTGGAGACCCAGGGGAGCCAATGGTATAGTTTTAGTCTGAGTCTGAAGGACTGAGAACAAAAAGAGCTGATGGTATAAGTTTCAGTCTGAGTCTGAGTCTGAAGGCAGGAGAAGACTGATGCCCCACCTCAAAGGCAATCAAGCAGGGAGAGTGAATTCTCCCTTACTCATCTTTTGTTTTATTCAGGACTTCAACAGACTGAATGAGTCCCACCTATATTTGGGAGGACAATCTACTCCGTCTACAGATTCAAATGTTAATCTCAAAGATGAGCCCAAAATAATGTTTAACCAAATATCTGGGCACCCCATGGCTCCATCACAACGTAGCTGGAAAGTGGCTAAGATGTGGAAATTGAACATAGATCAATTTAACTCCATGATTTAAGTCCATGATCTTTCCTCACATCACTCTACCCTGAAAGAGAAGAGTTTTCTGATCCCAACGTTTAACTTTAAGAGCTGCATTGATTGCTTTGGGCTGTAGGGGAGATCCTGTTGAAACAATCGTTTTCACCAAATACTCCGAGATAAGCCAGCTATCATTTCAATTTCATCTGGCCCATCTCTAAGCCTTGACACACTCATTGCTGGTAATACTCGAAAAATTCCCACAACACTTTCCAGTAGGCAAAGTTCACATCCTTTTACCCTTGGTGTTACTAAGAATTTCAGGAAAGAAAAAGTACCTTATCATTCAAAAAAGCTGAGGCCTTCTAATTAATGTTTTTAATTAAAAAATTTTAAGCATCAAATTGATTTTTGAAGTTATTTATTTATTACTGTATATATTTGAGATATGTAAGATTTTTCACGTGTATAGTAAAATGATTACTGCAGATAAGCAAATTAATACATCCATCATTTTCCATAGTTACTTTTTTGTCATAAGAGTACCTATAATCTACTCTTAGCATATTTTAAGATACAACATTATTAACTGTAGTTCCCCTGCTGCACACTAGATCTCTAGACTTATTTGTAATACGTAACCACAAGTTTGTACCCTTTGACCTATACCTCCCTCTTTCTTCCCCCTTCTCACATTTTTTTTTTTTTTTTTGAGACAGGGTCTTGCTCTGTTGCCATCATCCAGAGCTCACTGCAACCTCAGACTCCTCAAAAAAGAAGCTATAGACATTCTTGTACCTGTCTTTCTGGTACACATAAGTACTTATTTCTGTTGTGTATAAACTCAGAAGTAGAATTGCTGGGTTGTAGAGCATACGCACATTTAGCTTTAGTAGATACGATCAAGCAGTATTCCAAAGTGATTCTACAATTTATAATCTCACCAGCAGATTATGAGAGTTCCAGCTGTTCCATATCTTCACCAACACATGTATTGTCAGTCCTTTTCATTTTAGCCATCTGCCACAGGTATAGCAGTATCTCACTGAGGTTTTAATTTGCATTTCCCTGATGACTAATGATGACGAATACCTCTTCATGTGACTGTTGGTCATTTGGACACCCTCTGGATATAGTGAAGTGCCTGTGAGAGTCTTGCTCATTTTTAAGCATTAGGTAGAAATCTGGATACAAGTCTTTGATTGGTTATATCTATTGTAAATATCTTTTCCCAGTGTTTCACTCTTAGTGGTGTCTTTTAATTAAACTACTGGCTTTTTACATAACAAAAAGTATTCTCTTTACTGGTCGAAACAATCAATTCAGTGAATCATCACTTTTAAATTTTGTTTGACATTACACGACTGAAATATAAAATTATTTTTCATATGTCTGCAGTATATTAATAAAGAGAGAAGCACAGAATGGAGTTTAAGAGACACTGATTTAGAATACCGTATTAATGACACTGATCTTATTAGGCAAAGTTAACGTGCCATAACTCAGGCTGGGAACTGACAAGCAAATGCAGGTCTTTCATGTGAGAGTGATTGTGATTCAGCCTAAGTCCACTACAACTGAACCAACAAATGCAGAAAGGAATGCTCTGTTAAAAAAAAGAGGCATTATCAGGGACTTCTTATCTTAGTTTTTATTACTCAAATTCCTTTAGAACATACAGAAAGAAAAAATTTTCCATTACATGAACATATTCATTGATGAACTGAATACTCACAAAATCATTCCCCGCTTAAACAGCTCTTCCTACTTCCTGATCACAAGTCAAAACTTTTTCAGTTTGTCTCTTGCTGATTGTAGGATATTGTAAACATCTGACGATACAAGTCAGCTGGACAGCAAAGTGGAGTTGCAATTCTCGCAAAAGATGCAGAATTTCATGAAATTGATGAAAATAATGTTGAAAAACAGCTCCAATGTCAAGTATAGTCATGTGTCAAGAGACTAGGTAAAAATTGAAAATGATAAAATAGACAAGGAATCAGATAAATTAACACCAAAGAAGAGTAATGGGTAAGGATGACGATACGACAAATGCCTCCAAAAAATACTGGCTTAAATATCAAAGAATTTAGGCTGGGTATGGTGGCTCAAACCTATAATCTCGTCCCCAGCTCAAAAGCTACTGTGCTGTGCCTGGAACAAACTCCTTTAGACTATGGTACAGTGCTCTTTTCTCTATAGCCCTCTGTGTTTTGGCACGAAAAGAGGACAGAAGAAATTAGAAAAGAAATTAATTAACAAGGTTAACGTCTAAATAACTTCCCCACCAAATGCATGGCCCTCATACTGCGACATTTTCCAGGTGAATAACGTTGGTGTCTCCCTTCTGAGTGGAGACCACAACACATGCAAGAGGGAGCTCTGAGATCACAATTCTCACCTTGGAGGATGAGGAAGGTCCTGGTTTATAAACTCCACATTGGTAAGAAAATCAGCAAAAAGTCCTTTCAGGTTCTCCATCCGTATGGTGTGCTATTCAGAGGAACCGATAGAGGGCAGTTACTGAACACAGATCTTGTGGAAACAGCCCCCGAGATGTTTTCTTTCAACTGGTTTTGTCAGTTTTACTTGTCAGGGAAAGGCCAAGACCATAGCAGCAACACAGCCAGGATTTATGAAGTCTGTTTACCCTGTTTATTTCTCATAGAACTCCAGGTTCTTAAAATCTATGATGTATTCTAATAAGCCCTGAAATTAATTGAATTCATCCCATCCCTGTCCCATTCGCCACAATTCCCTCGTCACATGTCCTCTGTCTCCTGATATAGCTAGTAATAACACAAAAAGCAACAGGGTTAAATTTTGGACCCAACAATTGCAGGGCAGGAAAAAGCACAAAATCCTTTGATCCTGCACAGCTAATGAGGGAAAGCAACTGGGAATAAAAACAAACTTCTTCCAATTCCTAAATATGCATTCTGAATTAAGCAAAATCTAATATTACTTTTTTTTTCTTTTGTTTTTGTTTTCTTTTCCCTTCTCTATTAGTAAGTTAATCAATTTAAGATTTTCTTTCCATTAAGGGAGAGTTTTTTGGTTTGGTTTTTAGATTAAGAAGGCTTTTGCTCAATTTCACCGTCAAATATAATCATGCACCATTCTATCATCTTGGATTCAATTCAAAATTTGTCTAAAGCAGTCACTGGGAAATTCCAGGTTAGCTTCATGCTAGTTTCATTTGTTAATCACTATTTGCCTCTGAAGGGATTGGTTTCTAGATAACCAAATCTGCTCACCTGAATTCAAACGCCTTTATGCCTCCCTGAATTGGCACACACCTAAGTAATAAAGCATGAAGGGAGGCTACTGTTCTCACCTAAGAGAAGAAGATAGCAAAGACACTTCTGCAGCTTTAAGAATATGGCTATCCAAAGCAGTATATACTCACACCAAGATATATATGTGATTCTACTATATTCTTTGCAGTGTTTTTCATCTTCTGGCAAACATACTAAAAAGGTATTTTTCTTATGCTCAGACTTAAATCCTTTTCCCATATTGTCTGTTCTTTCTTCTGCCTTTCTCCACTCTCCTTATTTCTACTTTCCGTAATTTTTTTTTTTTGGGGGGGTTTCTGTAGAATCAAGAAGAGAAAAGAAAAAAAAAGCTAGACATGTACTGACACTTCTTAAGAGCTTCTAGAATGTATTAAGCAAATGTAGAAAGACATAAGCCTGGGTGTGCCTAGATTAGCTGCCAAAATCTGCTTTAAACATTCTCAGTGTAGTCTGAAAAAGATCAGTGTACTGAAAGTCTGCGTTTCTGAAGGAAAAAAAATATTATGTCAGTAACACTGTCTCATGCTGAGTTCACGCATGCTTTTTTTCGCTTGTGGTTTTTTTTTAGCCACTAGGTGTTCCTGTGATTGTTTATTCACTCCGAATTCCTTGCCGGATTTCAAATGTGTGCCTGATTTCCCAGAACTAGCCATGTTTAGAGTATCTTTAAGTTTCTTTTTACCTAGTTCTTTCACTTTCATTACTTCTCATTCCAAATGGGATTGTAGAAATTTAGAACTGAAAGGATTACAACCTCTTATTTTATAGAGCCAGAAAATTGGGACTAGTGACTTGCTCATGCCCTCCTGAGATCCATATAGAGATCTTTTTTTTTTCAAGCCAAGTAGAACTGATTTATTGAATGAGTTAGACTATTGGGCATGAGCAGAAAGCAATATTATTACTTTATTCTGGTCTTAAATGTTAGATAAAATTCCACACTTTTCCATTATTTGCTTAAAGTTTAGATTTTTAACTACACTCAAAGGCATCTGGGAGTCAGTTATATTAAGTAAGATAATTGTCCATGAGGAAAAAAATATACTCAAAGAGCAATTTAGACCAGTGTCCCTCTCTCAATTAGACATGATGTTGAAAATATTTAATAACTGGAAGAGCACAGGCACCGATCCATTGATGCAGACAGCAGCTGTAAACACCTGGTCCCAATGAAGCTTGCATATTAGGGAAATAAAACCCTGTTTCCAACCTCCTCTAGGAAATTAAGAGTTTAGTGAAATGAATCAGAAATGAGTACTTAAAGGACCTAACAAAACTATAAGGAAAAGAGAATATGTACTTGGAAATAAGGTATCTAATATTCTATTGACTAGAAAATAGCTACTAACACTTAAACACAGAGTCAGTCCAAGGTGACTGTATCAGTCAGAACAGGTACCCAACACAAAATTACTTAGGCAGAAGAGAGAATTTATTATTGGTTTGCACAGCACAAAAGTCTAGGGAGGGTCTTCGGTACAGTTCAATGCAGAGGATCAAGAGAGAAAGTCAGGAATGTCTCTGTGTTCAACTCCGCATTTTTCCATGTTGGCTTCATTCTCAGCAGAATGAAGTGGGAGTAAGGTTGCCATCAGGTGGTGCGGATTATAGTCTACCATGTTAGCAAGGAATGGGAAAGGAACGGATCTTTTCTGACTCTAGAAAATCTTCCAGAGCTTTCTCTTTCTCATTGGACCAGTTTGGGCTACCTGCCATCCCTAAGCCAAGACTGCTATCCACTTGCCTCTGCCTGGACATGGGGATTGAATCAGTCCCATTGTAATTTCATGGATGAAATGGGGGCAGGATATACAAAGTAGTATATACTCATACCAAGATATTTATATGATTCTACTATATTCTTTGCAATTTTTTTATATTCTGGCAAACACACTAAGGAGGTGTGAGTACCAAAACAAATCAAGGTGTGAGTACCAAAAAGAACAGATACTGGACAGACCCAAACTATAGATTATCTACCAATTGCATCTCTCAGCTGCCCAATTTTCACATACATCCTTTTCCTTATATAAACAATTATCAAAACTCTCTCCATTAATAAAATTCATCCATCTACATACATAGTACTCCTCTTCTAGAAAGAAAGACAACCTAACATTTCACAAGTTCCTACAGACAAGCTCCATTATCTCTGGGAGATGCCCATTTCTCCTAGGTTTTTATGTTGTGGTATCCTGGACTAAATTACATATTTGTCCATCCTCTATATCTCCAGTATAAAATAATGGAGGGAAAACAGCATAACCATAATAAAAATCCCTTTTGGAAATGGGAAAATGGGGAAACAAAATACATAAGTCACTGGTTTATAACATCAATAAACACTGCTAGACAAGGATAGCAAATACTTCCTGCCAAGATAGTAGAGTAAGTTTCTAAATCAACCAGCTTGGCTTTCCCCAGTCCTGTCCTCTGACCATTGCTCTGACCTTGGCTAAGATGGGCATTAGTGGGAATTCACTTACTGGGGCACGCTCTGTATTAGTCTATTTTCAACTGGTATAGGTTCCGCAGCCTAAGGATTGCATCAGGGGTTACATTTTTTTGTAGGCTTTTGGTTTTTTGGGTGACAGGCTTGGGGGTTTCTCTGACAACATATCTCCTTTTAAGTTTATTACCCTGCGTTGATTTATATTTGTTCAACTCCACAGATCTTGACTAGTTACAGTTCTTGCATCAAGAGCTAAATCTGAGGGAGTCTGTCATGTACTAACAAGTTCTAGTGCTTCATCTATTCTGTAAGTTTTCAGCATCCTACTTGACAGTGAGCTTCTTGGCAATGCAGAACTGTAGCCTGGGTTGGAGAAACAAAGTTCTCTTTACCCTCACCCCACCCACATGGAGTGGTTTTTTACAATGGGAGTAGTTAACAACTTTGTCAACAAAAACAGCCCAAAAGGATATGTTGGGGACTGAAGAAGCAAATGTCCTCAGATCTCAATCTTATATCCAACCACATTTATCCTTATTTGCTTCCTTTAACTTTAGCTTGGTGTAGAGAATCCAGGTTTTCAACTCTGCAAAGCTCAAGCCCATCTGCCATTCAACCATATTGGATTTCTGGACACATGGAATTGTATCTTTCTTAGAAAAGCTGTAATTTCTTCCCCCCTGCCTTTTAGGCAGGCCACATTTAATAGATGCTTGTCACTTGTAAAAATTTACTGTAGTTTGCAGGTAGACTATAACCAACACACCCTAATATCCTGATGTTTTCCCACCAAATTCCCCAACATCAAGCCTTGCTATAAGGATATGATTGATCTTATTCTATTGTAAAACTGGCAGGGAGAAAATATTTGCAAAAGACATACCTGATAAAGGACTGTTATCCAAAATTTACAAAGAACTCTTAAAATTTACATGTAAGAAAAAAATATCTTGATCAAGTAGGCAAAAGGCCTGAATAGGCACTTCACCAAAAATTATATACAGATGTCAAATATGCTTATGAAAATATATTCAACATCATATGTCATTGGAGAATTATAAATCACAATGATGATGTGCCACTATATACCTATTAGAATGGCCAAAATCCAAAACACTGATGACCCCAAGTGTCGACAAGGATGTATGGACCAGCAGGAACTTTTGTTCATTGTTGGTGGGAATGCAAACTGCTATAGCCACTTCGGAAGACAGTATAATGGATTGAATGCTTTTGTCTCCCCAAAATTCATATGGTGAAATCTTAACTCCCAGAACGATGGCATTAGAAGGTAGAAACTTTGTGAGTTATTAGGTCATGAGAACAGAATCCACATGAATGGGACTAGAGCCCTTATAAAAGAAAACCCAGCGAGCCAACTAGTCCCTTCTGCTATGTTAGGACACAGCTAAAAGGTATCATCTATAAAGCAGAGAGCAGGCCCTCACCATATACCAAATCTGCAACTGCCTTGATCTTGGACTTTCTAGCATTCAAAATGATGAGAAATAAATTTTTGTTGTTTATAAGCTACCCAGTTATGGTATTTTGTTATTGCATTCCAAATAGTCTAAGAGAAATAGTTGGACAGTTTTTCTAACAAAATTAAACATGCGCTTACCACATGATTCAGCAGTCATGTTCTTGGTATTTACCCAAAGACATTGAAAACTTAAGTCTGCACAAAAACCTGCACACAGATATTTATAGCAGCTTTTTTCTTACTTGCAAAAACTTGGAAGCAACCAAGATTTTCTTAACTTTTTTTTTTTTTTTTTTTTTTTGAGACAGAGTCTCACTCTTTTGCCCAGGCCAGAGTGCCGTGGCATCAGCCTAGCTCACAGTAACCTCAAACTCCTGGGCTTCCTGGGCTCAAGCTATTCTCTTGCATGAGCCTCCTGAGTAGCTGGGACTACAGGCACCAGCCACCATGCCTGGCTAATTTTTTTCTATTTTTAGTAGAGACGGGATCTCGTTCTTGCTCAGGCTGGTCTCGAACTCCTGACCTCAAGGGATCCTCCTGCCTCGGCCTCCTAGAGTGCCAGGATTACAGGCGTGAGCCACTGCACCCAGCCAGTAACCAAGATTTTCTTCAGTAGATAAGTGGATAAATAAAGTGTGGTACATCCAGACAATTATGTATTATTCTGCACTAAAAAGAAATGAGCTATCAGGCCAAGAAAAAGACACAAAGGAAACTTAAATGCATGTCACCAAGCAAAAAAAGCCAATCTGAAAAGGCTTCTTGTCATACTATATGATTCCAACTCTATGACATTCTGGAAAAGGCAAAACTATGGAGACAGGAAAGAGATCAGTGGTTGCCAGGAGTTAGGGGGGAGGAAGGGATAAATAAGCAGAGTACAGAGCATATTTATGGCAGTGAAACTATTGTGTATGATACTATAACGGCAGATACTTGTCATTATGCATTTGTCAAACCCCATAGAATGTACAGTGCCTACCATGAACCCTGATGTAAACCGTAGCCTGGGTGATAATAATATGTCAATATGGGTCATCAATTATATCAAATGTGCCACTCTGGTGTGGGATGTTGATAGTGGGGGAGGTTTTGCAGTTGTAGGGGCAGGGAGTATATAAGAACCCTCTTTACTTTCTGCTTAATTTTGCTGTGAACCTAAAACTGCTCTAAAAAATAAAGTCCATTGAACAATAACAGGTGGCAGTTTAGCTGGCTACTTTATTATCACCTATCAGGAATCTTCCCTACTCAGCCAGGATAGACAAATTTTCACTGGCCTGTGATACATCTTATCTTGTACAAGCCCAGTTTAGGGTCTTTCCCATGTAAGACCTCATTTTCATAACTAACTTCTAGAATAGTTAAGGCTTCTTGAGTCATTCGGAAGCCCAACTCAAACTGGCTTAATCAAAAATGAGAATGTATCAGCTATATAATTGAAAAGTCTAGGGATGAGGCTGGATTTAGGCATAACTAAATCCAAGTACACAAAAGATACAGTCGGAAGTCAGTCTCTCTCTCAGTCTCTTCCACTCCCCACCCCATACCATCCTGACCTCATACTCACAAGGTCTGGCTCTTGTTCCATGTTGTGGCTACATGAAACATCAGCATCTCTAGATTCACATTCCACCAGTTACGCAATACTTCGAAGCAGTAATGTTCCTTTCTCAGAAAAATTCAAGCTGCTATCTTGTTGGATAGACTATAGCCACTTGCCCATGGCTAAAGCAACTTTAGTCCATCGTTTCCAAAAGTTTATTTGCATGTCACTGGTGTTCTATGAGATGATCTGGCAGTAAGCAAACATTTATTTGAATAAATGTCAGGGGTTGGGTGGAGGGAGGAATAAGTAGGCAGGGCACGGAAGATATCTAGGGCAGTGAAACTATTCTGCATATATTACAGTGGTGAATACATATCATCTAATATTTGTCAAATGAATAATTCTGTGTAAATTTTTATGTATATTAAAAATAATTAGAGCACCAAAATTTCTTTTTTGCTTTGGATGAGGCTAAACTAGGAAGAAAGGTAGTTATCCACTTTACAAGGCTAGAGTGAGTTTCAGGTATGGTGTCAGGCATGTTCATGAACCTTTTAAACCTACGCTAATCTGAGCTGTCCATCAAGACTTTACCTGTTCCATGAAGTTAAAGTGTTGCACAGAAAGAAAAATCTAGTCACTGTTTTATACTGAGGGAAAAATTTTAGATTAAATGCTTCAAGGATTTGGAAAAATTGATTTCATATGGTAACTCATAAGGCAGCTTTTGAAAGGAAGTCAATATGCCACAAATGGTATAAATCTGAGGTCCCCAACCCCTGGACCGGAGACTGATACTGGTCCAGGGCTGCACAGCAGGAAGTGGGTGGGCAAGCCAGGAAAGCTTCATCTATATTAACAGCCACTCCCCATCACTCACATCACCACGTGAGCTCTGCCTGCTGTCAGATCAGCAGTGGCATTAGAGTCTCATAGGAGCATGAATCCTACTGTACACTGCACATACAAGGGATCTAGGTTGTGCTCTTTATGAGAATCTAATGCCTGATGAACTGAGGTGGAGCTGAGGCAGTGATGCTAGCACTGGGGAGAGTCTGCAAGTACAGATTATCATTAGCAGAGAGATTTGACTGCACAGAGACCATAATAAATCAATTGCTTGCAGACTCATATCAAAACCCTATCAGTGAGTGGCAAGTGACAATGTAATAATAGAAATAAAGTGCACAATAAATGTAACGCACTTGAATCATCCTGAAACCATCCCCTCCCACCACCCATGGAAAAATTGTATTCTGTGAAACTAGGCCCTGGTGCCAAAAAGGTTGGGGACCACTGGTATAAACACTTAAATGCAACTTTAAAAATATTTACTCCACTGAGGAAGAAAAAGTATCACTTCAGTATAAAGTAAAATTACATGGCTGTCCTCTCCACAGGTAAATTCTCCGTTAGCCAGAATTATATAACTGACTTTTGTTCCTTTGATTTGTTTTTATACAGCTGATTTTCAAGAGGAAGCACCTCCCTTCCTAAATTTGTTCAAATTCAATTCCCTGAACAAGTGGAAGCTAGGTTTCTTTTTACATTTTGAGGTTGCACTTGTATTTCTGTGTGGTTTCACTACGAGAAGTAAGTCAAGGAGGAAGAAGATCATTCTAATGTATAGTAACAGAGTAGTCGCCCCTCCTCCCATAGATATGGAAGCATAAAATTGAGAGTGGGAAATATGTAACAGAGGGAATAGCCTAAAAAAAAAGACAAATATTTCCTATCTCTTTCAACTCTCCCCCACTCTTTGCATCCCTGCCTCAGGCAAGTGGTCAGGAGGGACAGGGGAATGTCTTTTGTTCTTTGTGTTATAGGAGATGGCTCTGCCACCCCAGGACCTGAACCAGTCTCCCAGCTGAGCAGAGGTCATGAGCTTTGTCTTTGGACAAACATGGGATGATTAGAATCATTAGCAACAATAGCCTAGAACTGAAGGCCCTCCCTTTAAAAACTCTGTATTTCTGCTTATGTTCAGGAATTTGGGTTTCAAGATGAGAAAGTCTACCATTTTCCTCCTTTGCCAGCAAAGTAATAAACTTCTCTTTCCTTCTCAAACCACTTGTTCTCGTTCTTCTGATGCAGCCTTGAGGACAAGTGCCGAGTTTTCAGTAACAATGTTGTATCTCTATACTTGAGTGAGTTCTTAAAAAGTTCTTCAGGTAAGTAAGGTATGTGGTAACAATGTGATTTTCATTTATATGCAATCATACAAATTTATATAAGAGGATTCTGGGAAGATGGTGGAGTAGGAAGCACCAGTAATCTGTATCCCCACCTAGACAGCTAAATGCATTGTCAGAATATGGAGTAACGATTTTAGAACGCTGGAGAGATGGAAGGCTTGCAATTTCCAGAGGAAGGCTTGGGTGGTAAATTGCAATTAATTTCAGTTAATTTTAGCTCTAGCTACTCCCCACCCTTCACCTGCTTGGCAGGTAGCTATGCAGGTGTTCCTGGAACAGCTTACCCACTCTAGCTCTGCCCAGAGTGGGTAAAAAGAACCTGTGCTCCAATTATTGGGAATCTGTGCTCTGATTGATGATTTCTGCTTTTGACTATAGAGGTGCAAACAGGCAGCCACTGCTGTTTTGCTGTTGCACTTCCTCCTATTGTTGCAGCCCCCGTCCCCACCCTCACAGTTTAAAAGATAAAAGATAAAACTCCTCACAGGAGTTTAAAAGATAAGTGGCTTTTTCCCTGCCTTCATTTTTCTCTGTTCCCATTTTGAGAGCCTGCCACTAAAGACTAGGACATTTGAAATAACCACATATGCAGTGGAAATTAGAAAGTTACCACACATACCCAGAGAAAGGCACAGACTCAGAAAATACCTGAGACCTTAAGGTTACACCTTAGGCTGATCCTCAGCACACAAGCAGCTTACAACAATCAACAAAACAAAATGAAAAATAGCAAACCCTGGGGAAGAATCTGATTGCCAGAGTGACCACATTATTAGATTTAAATGTTCAATTTTCAACAACTAAAATAAATCACAAAGTATACAAGAAAGAAGAAAGTATGGCCCACTCAAAGGAAGATAAACTTGTAATTCATTATTAGTGTGGAACTGAACAGACTTTAGTTTTAGGAGCTAGACATAGCTTGCAGCACTAAAGTTACAATTTGCATGTCCTTGCTTATGGGAGGGCAGCAAAGAATTTCCTCGATGAATGATCTGTGGGGTCAGTCCTTCATGGACTGAGGCCTTTATCTTCCTTTTTGCATAAGAAGTTGGTAGGGGGGGTAGTCCTGAGATTTTTATTTTCTTAATACAAGTGTATGAATAAAATACATCCCATGATGAAACCATTTGGTGGGATGTAACTCCAGAATGGCAGTGGGTGCCTTGTATACATGAGGACAAAATTTCTATACCTATTATGTGTCTAGCAGTGGAAACCGCAATCACTGACCATGCCAAAGGGGCTCATAATTAAGTGCATGGTGACTTTTCTTCCATATGTGACAGTGTTAGTTCTGAATCTCCTAGGGTCACTTGTCATCCTTGCCGGGGCCAGGAATGATAGTGACCTGAGCCCTGGTATCCAAGAGATCCATAAAAGTGTATGTATCAGCCTTTCCCCTTGCACCTACATGAGGGCATAGGCCATTGGTTCCCAGTGGGGGCCCAAACCTTGGCCCCATCTCTAGTATGTCTTCTTCAAAGGGGTTAGGTGAGAATACATTGGTGGCGCTGGTTTCTCCCTCCATTGCTCCTCTCTGGAAGTGGCCCATATCTTTGCCTTTTTGTCCCTTTGGGGTGTTGGTGGGGACTTCTAGGGCAGAGATCCAACAGCAAGATCATCCCAGTCAAACGAACATTCCTCCTGCTTAATTGCTTGAACCAAGCACTTAACATTAACATCTCAGGATCCTCCATCAGCTCATACTAGTTCTTCAGCTGTTCAGTAGGTATCCCATATTTCCCTTCCTTGGTGAGCCCCTGCATAAGTAGCCGTGGACCAGTCATGGACCTATAACCCTTACCTTGGGTCCAGGACTCAGCCCAGGCCCTTCCTTTTCTATGGCCCCTTTTATCTCTTGGCCCCCTCCTGATAGTAGCTTGGGGTCTCGCTTGGCTTGTTGTATGTGAGGGAGTGGCCACCACTCACCACTGTGGCTATGTTTCTGGCAGGGCTCCACGTAGACTCATTATGGTAGAGTTTTTCAGTCATCTCCCTCATAGTCATTCCTGGGAAGACCAAGAGGCTTAAGGGAGTCTGCCTGTTGGGATGCTCCCATTTCATTAAGTCCTGTATTAGCTGTCAAGACAGTACTATATTATCTAAATTCCCTACTGGATTGGCATAGAGCCATCCGGAGCCTCCTAGGGTTCTAACCAAATTGATGGCTCCTGGAAAGTCTTGCTAGGATTGTTGCAGTTTAGGAAGATAATCAGGTTTCAGGTAGATTGGCTTGTTACCAGCTTTGTCATCTGTCCAACCCTGAGGAATCAGCCTCTTCAATGTGAACAAAGATCCATTGTAACAGTGGGTCCTCCCTCATCTAGTCCAGGCTTCTCCACTCCTTACAGGAGAAGAGAGTCTGAATTGCTCTCTTATCCAGCAAGTGGGCAGTCCAGGAGGGCATGGGTTCTCTGAGCATTTGGTCATATTGTTATTTCATCTTGCCCAGCTCAGCCTTGGAGAAGTTTTTCATTTTAACTTGGTCATTATTGGCAATGCTATCATTAGATCACAACTAGGTAAAGACTGGGTGCAACTGTCAGGGAGTACTTGGGCCCAGGTGGCCCCAGGCTGGTAGCACAAGGGCAGTGGGTCAGTAACCAGGAGATTGTCTGGCTTTGGGCTTTCCTACCTCCTTAATTTTTGCCCACATTTATCTACTTAATTCCATCAAGGTGCACAGGGCCATTCTCACTATCCTATTTACTTCTGTTGGCAGGCCAAAGTGCACTGAAGGCGTTTTTGAGAGCCTCATCACCCCCCAGCCCCAGGAGCCAGCACACCCTGGGATGTGGATCTCACTTCCACTATGTGAAGGCAAGGTGTTTTCTCAGCGACCCTGCTCACTGCACCAAATCTGTTTCACCGTTCATTTAGTGGTGAGGCCATGTGCAGGATAGACTGTGGCATGAGTGTGGCCAAGGTCAAAAGCAGATAAATGCTATCCAGTGAGGAAATCACTGCATGATTTGAGGTCTCTGAGAACAGATAACACACATACCGAGCTCAACTAGTACAGTGTTTACTTACAGCAAGTGGAGAGAAAGATTCACAGATCCATCCCCTCACAGATGGTCCCCAAGGCTAGCAGATCACTCTGCAGCTGATGCAGGCAGTGTGGCTACATGCGCCTCACTTTGTGCTGCAGTAGAGGCACCTCCCCCTCCTCCATGGTGTTTGAAATACAGAAAGCTGGGGGCTAACTGAGGATCATTGACTAATGTGCTTTAGCTGAACAAAGGAATACACATTGAGTCTGAAACAGGGCTTATTCCCATGCGGGGCCATAAGCCCAGCCTTATCTCTTGGAAAAGAAGCCTTCATCCCCAGGGTCCATTCTTGTGTGGCTGAGCAGGGGTGGAAAGGTTGCACGCACAAGACTGCTTTCATCCCCCTTCACTGGGAGCTGCAACCAAGAAGCACTGGAAAGGTGTAATTCCCATCCCATCCTCAAATCCAATCACAACTCTCAGATCTCCTTTTTCTGTGGCTATTCCAAGTGGTTCTTCTCTTCCTCCCCCTTTCTCTTAACTGCCAATGTTGTTTCTAAGGATCTCATCCTTACTCCTCTTTCCTTCTCACTGTATACATCCTCCCAAACAGGTATCTCCAGCCCAGGTTTCTGTCTTGAGTTCCAGACTAAGACCTATAACTACCAAAAAGTCGTCTTGACTGGATGTCTCACAGGAGTCTCCATATATCCAAAACTGAACTTATTGTTTTCCTCTCTTAATGTCTCTTTTGTCTTTCTTCTTTCATTGAATGGCCACTGATGAGCACTCCATTCACCCCTCCTCTACCAGAAGTGTCCATATACTCCCTGTACCCCAGATGTTTCTATCTTATCACAAGATTTCTTGCCCACAAGCTCCCCTGCTTACAAGAAAACCATGTCCCAGAGCTACCATGTCCCAGAGCTACCACATGGGCAGGTTGTAAATTACAAAACTCTAGGAGGTATCATTCATATTGTAAACATTATAGATTTCCATATTCACTACATCAATTTTCTAACAGAAGAAAATAAAGAGTCTTGAGAAAAGAGTCCATGTTTCCAATCTGCACAGTAGTGTGCAGTGTCAGTATTGGCAAGCCATGGCCCTGCTCTGCCCTGAGAAGAAAAGGCAGCTCTCTGGCGGGGGAGAGGCCTAATCACAAAGATACACAGTTCTCATAAAGATTATCTTGACTGCTTGCTCGAGGAACTAAGTGTAAGCTTGTTTAAAAGAATAATTATTAATAGCACTTGAAGATACCAAGTAGGACAGGAAATTAAGCCATTCTCAAATTCTGCAATTTTGAGTTGGAGGTCTTTATTTTCAAGACATTTTACAACTGTTTGTTGTAGTCTTGAGAGATCTGGAGCAATTCCTACCAGAACACAACAGAGGTGACTGCAGGATGAGAAACAATGATAAGGTAAATCATTGTTGTACTTGTGTTTTTTGGTTCCTAACTTTCCAGGGCTGCCTTAGCTGGACTCCAACCGTGCATTGAATCCCATTCAAAAGACTCTTACCTTCTAAAGTAAGGAAGAAAAATTGGGCTTTCTATCTACCCATCCATCTGACTAGCCTCTGTGTTACCCTACTCATGCATTTTCTGTAAGATCTATAAAAGGAATGGTGTCCTGCTTGCATTCCTAGGCTTCAACTACCTACTATGGTCACATCCAACACACAAATGTAAAAGGGGGCCCCACCTGTGTTCGTATGTGCTGGGTCATGATGGTCAACAATTTGTGAACTATTTTAAAATTTCGAATGCCTAAACCATAAATGACCCTAAACTATAATTTTCATTTGATTGATCTTGAAACATCTAAGGAAAACCATGGAAAACGCTCTTCTTGCCTAGATGGATTCATGGTGCTTGTGTTCGTGTGTGGTGTGTGTGTGTGCAGTTGCGAGAGGGGAGGCTTGCTACCAAATACCCAAGACCTCATTGAGAATCATGAGGGAAAAAAATGTCAGTGGGGAGCTTCCTCAACTACCAGTTTTCCACTCTGAAAATGACCCCACCACTTTGCCTCGGTCTCCCTCAACTCCCACCCCTTTGCCAGGGGCATAAATCTTTTGTTCAATCAGGCTTTTCTCTTTCTTTGGCCCTGAAATCCTTTTAGAACCTCCCTGAATTGAATCCTCATGAGCCTCCCAATTCATTCTCCCCGCAGACCCAGCAGACCCAGCATCCCATCCGTCAGATTGCCCCATAATAACATTGAGCCCTCAAGGCAGTATCTCTAATGCCCCCAAACCCTTAGGAGGGCCCGCTCTAGAAATGATGGACTCAATATCTGGGACATTTGATTTCTGAATCTGGATATTGGAAACAGGTCAACATGAAGTAGCTCTGTCCTCAGAGTAAGCCTAGACTGCAAAAGGCAGAGGACAGGACAATTGCTTGTGTTTAAATGAAAGAATCAGAATCTAGCAGGAAGCATTAATGCTGACATTTAAGTTAGGATAACTGGTAACAACTTTGTCTTTATATGTGAGGTAATCTTTGTTTTAGAGATTCAAAAAATATTTTCCACAAGAGCTTAGATATAATATTAATATATTTTAAGATTTTTGAATAATAGAAGGCAGAGTTCATTTATCCAGCTTGTGCATTTGAATCTTACACGTAGCATTCATTTAGTTGCTGATGATAGTTCAAGTGGTGCTTAAGTGAAACTCACACACAGAATTATGGAGATTCAGCAGCTGACGTCTCCCCATCATCTCTTAAGGGAGTTTAGCTCTCCTCTGAAGAAAAACTAGAAGCATCTAATATCCGAGAACAGTCACTTGGAAGAATATTAACAACCTCAAACAGAAAAGGAACAGAAATAATCGTACATTAAATAGCATTTCTATGACACATAGAAATGAGGAATTATGAGTGGCTTTAGACCACTTTAGATGTGTATGTATACATCCATAGTGGAATGCATTTTTAAGGACAAAAAGAATGAAATAAGAAAACTTGAACTTCTTCCTTTCATTGTATTGTTTGTAGTAATGGTGTTATTGTTTTGGAATTATTTTGTTTTTATTGTTAGATAAAGCAAATTAGCAACGACATTTATTTTGTTAAAAAATCAAGATTTTTTTCAGTGTAAAAGAAATGGAGGTACAATTATAGAAAATAATTTAGGTAAGGACACAATAGTGTTAGAGCTGAATTGGAATTATCAATATAAACTCATGCCTTTAAGAGAAAAGAAGTATCTTTCTTAGGATTATCCACTGAAATTGTTTACTAGCGATGGCAGTACAGGTGCAAAACACTTACTATGTATGCTCAGTATACATATTGAGGTTTATAAAACTATCTTTCCACAAAAGCAAATCAGGACTGCTTGGAAAAATAGCCAATTCTATGTCTGGATCTAGAAAGGTAAAGGAAGCAGAAGACAAGATGACTTTCAAAGATTAATTTGCATAGGTACTTCAAAAATTTTTTAAATTTTGACACAATTTCAGTCTTACAAAGAAGTTGCAAGATTGCCAAGAATTCCCAATACTCTTCATCTAGATCCCCCAAATGTTAACATTTTAACTGTATTTGCTTGATTTTTTTTCTCTCAATACATATTCTGAATTGTTTGAGAATAAGCTGCAGGCATGATACCCTTTACCTTTAAATACTTTAATATATTCTTTCACACAACAATAATCAAATGAGGACATTAACATTGATATACTTTAATTATCTGATATACAGACCTTTTTCAGATCTGGCCAATGATTCCAATAACGTTCTTTATAACAAATGAAAATCTTGGATTGTGCATTGCATTCAGCTGTCACGTCTTTTTAGTTTTCATTAATCTCGAACAGATCCTTAGTCTTTCTCTGTTTCATGACATGGATATTTTTGAAGAATACAGACCAGTTATTGTAGAATGTCCCTCAATTTGGCCTTGTCTGATGTTGTCTCACCATTAGATTCAGGTTATGCAGCTTCGGCAGGAATATCACCCAAGCATTGCTGTGTTCTGCCCAGCGCAGCATGCTATGAGGCACATGGTGTTGGTTTGTCCCTTTGCTGGTGAGGCTAACTTTGGCCAATTGGCTAAAGTGTGTGGTAGAACTTCACTTTGTATATTTCTTAACAGTTTAATTTGCTTTGTTGGGGCTTACAAAAAAGACAACTAACTCACATTTGCTGGGAGCTAAACATAAAATGTTAGAAAGTTATTCCAGCAGAGATTATATAAGAGAAAGTATTATACAGACTAGAAAAGCATTTAAAGGAATACAAGGGATTATTATTCTTATTTTTAGCAATGATTCCACTTTTAACATTTCCCAGGAAAAAGAAAGTTCCCAATGGCATGAAAGGTGACCTGAGTATAACAGCAAAACAAAGTCATATATCAGTGTTGTAGGCACCAGCAGTAAACATTAATCTGAATTCAGGGGCATTCTCACTAATCAGTCTGGTAGAATCGAAGCTAAATTGCTTTAATCCAGAGCAACCTTCACTTTGACCGGTAACCATAAAAACATGCATGATTCATTCCACTGAAAATATATCACCTTGAAAACTCCCCTGGAGAGACCAGTAAGTCTGTGGCATTCAGTTTTCTAATCACAACTTCACTTTTACCAAATGTTTCTCAGATCTAGATCTTCAAACTTTTGAATACTGTTGCCAAAGTGTGAAGAAAAATGTATTCGTTTTCTTGGGCTTTTTATTTCTTTGCCTAGGTGTTACATAATCCAGAAATTAAAGAAAATCAGAACATTGTTAAATAGTTAAACAACTTAAGTTGCCTTATATAATAATTTGAAAAAACGCCAAATTAAATGAAAGAATGCTAATAGGAAGTTTCTGTCCCTAGAACTTACCTGTCTCAATGAACCTAGGAGCAGAATAGTAAATCTACTCAAACACAACTACCCACACCCAGCTCCCGTACTAAATATCCCTCTCTCTCTCTCTCTCTTTCTCTCTCTCTCTCTGTCTCCTCCCCTCCTATTTCTCTCTTTCTCTCTC
Organism: Lepilemur ruficaudatus; assembly: GCA_963574885.1. Taxonomy (NCBI): domain Eukaryota; kingdom Metazoa; phylum Chordata; class Mammalia; order Primates; family Lepilemuridae; genus Lepilemur; species Lepilemur ruficaudatus. Next base: position 44,577 of record CAUYRT010070074.1, read on the forward strand.
CGCATCCCCCCTTCTGTTTCCTGATTCATACCTTTTGTGCAAACAAGTTGACATTAATTTTGAAAGTGAAAGCTGTCTGCTGACTAACCTTAACTTTTGAGAAAAAACCTTTTTGTCTTTCCTCTTACATGTAATCGAGATAATACTGCCGGGCGGCGGGGGTGGGGGGGTGGGGGAGGTTGGGGGGGTTGTCTGTGTGTTTGTTTGACTTTGGCAAGAC
>CAUYRT010070075.1:0-53021 GCA_963574885.1 Lepilemur ruficaudatus
GTGCATGCCTGTAGTCCCAGCTACTTGGCAGGCTGAGACAGAAGGATCGCTTCAGCCCAGGAGTTTGAGGTTGCTGTGAGCTAGGTTGACGCCACGGCACTCTAGTCCGGGCAACAGAGTGAGACTCTGTCTCAAAAAAAATAAATAAATAAAAAAATAAAAGAGGCACTATTCTTCTTTAAGGGCCCTGAGGGCATGAACAGGCTGGTTAGTGCCTGGCAAACAGTAGGTACTCAAATATCACTTATATTTTACTTATACAAATATTAATTAATAAATGATATTAGAGCTGCTAAGACCATAAGACATGAAAGAAAAAAAATAATCTTTTTTCTCCTCACTGAGATGACAGATAGATAAGACACACATATTAGAGATCTATCACAACTGCATCTCTGGGCTATCTACTAACCATAGGAGTAGAAGTGGTAGTAATAATATCAGCAGCTACCATTACAGGTTACGTGCATAATCTCATTTACTCCTCACAAAAACCCATACAATTAGATATGTTCACTTACTATACCATTTTACAGATGAAGAAACTGAAGCTTAGAGTAATTAAATAGCTTCATCAATGTTAGGTAAGTGGAGGAGGCAGAATTTGAAATCAGGTCTTCCGACTCTAGAACATATGAGCTTAATGATCATGAATGAAGATAAAAGAGCACCAATTATGTTCAAGGCTCAGCAAAGCAAACTATATTACAATACTTAGATCTCATTTTATTTTGTAATTTTAACTGTCATATTTAACATACGGAGTTGCATGTCAGTAACTGGTTGGTTTCAGTTTCTGTCATCTCTACTTCACAGGCTAATTTCTAAAAGAAAAACCATATGATACTACTATGAAAATGAAAGTTGCCAAAAATAAACTGCTGACAAAACAAAATGAATATTTCAAAGGACAGGGCCCTTCCTTTTAATATACACCTGAATAATCCTGCCTGCCATGGCAAAATAGGAAGACCTACATCAGCATACAGCTAATGACAAGGCATTTCATAATATTTCAGAAGTAGCCACAAGAAGCACATGAATCTGTTGGTCCATAACTATCAGGAAGAACCACTAAATTGTAATTATACCACAAACCAAAGTAATCCTTTGTGGCAATTTTTAACATCCAGATGAATGATCTAAGTCGGTGTTCCTCATACTTCAGAGTACATGAGAATCACCTGTAGGTCTTACTAAAACACAGATTACTGGGTTCACCCCCAGAGTTTCTCATTTAGGAGGTCTAAGTAGGGTCCAAAAATTCACATTTCTTACAAGTTTCCAAGTGATGCCAGGGACTATATTTTGAGAACTACTGCGTTAAGCAATTCCATTCAATGGGTTAACTTCATTAGATACTTGGGGATGTGATTTGTAGCTTACATCCTGGTTGACTGGCTGTGTGACACAGACCAGCTTAAACATTCTATCAGAATCACTGTAACCTTTCCTTATGAAAAGAAGGGCTTTGCTCTTGAAATCTGAAACAAAGCTTTGTCTTCCAAGCTCTAAGGTCCACACCTTGGGAAAGATTATAATCAAATTCAATGTCAACAAATGCAGAATTGTTCTTTGAGAAAAAGACTGGAGAGGTGAGTGGTTCACCATTATGAAGAAACAAAATACAAATCTGATGCTTACATTTTCACAATAAAATATTACCTTTGGTTTCTAAAATACTATATTTGGTTTCAATATCTTAATCACATGGCTCTTTTTCATTCAACAACACAGAACATCTGCCCTTCAGGTATTTACTAAGGTTGTGTCTCCTCTCTCTCAAAATTTTTGGTCAAATGCCCTATAAGCCATCTTTATCCAAGAAAAACAGTGTAAATAAAGGATATGCTAATCATGCATTCCTTAAAATTCTACCTATTTATTAAGTCACATCATTAGAAAACTATATATTATATCCTGGTCCCTTCTGACTTGCTTACAGAATTGTGACTTAACAGTTTGATCTCAGATTTTAACAAGTGGAAAGTATTAGTAACTGCCATTTGTTAAACGCCTATGAATTTTCTTGTAAAATCTGTTAGCAAGGAAAAATTCACTATGTCTGTCAATGCCCCATGATTTAGAGACCCACAAGGGTTTCAGTCTTGTTTAAAAGTATGTTTACTTTCATTAAGAGAAGGAGAGCTGCATAACTTACCATGTTTCACTTTTTGTCTGGGGTGTTCACAACTAAGTTTTGTGCTCAGAGGCAGTAACTCCTCAACCTAAACTTTCTCATCTAAATACCCTATGCACCACCATGACCAATTATCAGTTCTTTTTATACTTGAGTTAGTGTGTTTTGGCATTACTAGATTGAGTCTAACTAAAACACAAAATGTAATTAATTGAATGTAACCACATTATTAAGAACTAAAGCCAAAATCCATCTACCTCTTTACTCATTCTCTTTCTATAAAAACATACATTGCTGTGATCATCACTTCTTGGACTGCTACGTATCTGAATCAGGCTATGGAAGTTTCTCTTTCTGTCTTAAACTTTCCCTGGTGAAGAAGGGAAAGGCAAATATTTTGGTTTCAAAGTAAAGTCTATACCAGTGTGTCAGCTGCCAAAATAAACAGGAAGTTTGAGATGCCAGTAGAGTCCATAATTAATCAAAGGTAGCTATGGGAGTTTTAATCCAAGATTTTCTGAAACGTAAACATTCTTGTTGGATTAAATAATATTTAAACCCACAGATTATCAAGAGTTGACTATATAGTCAACTTTCAAGATCCTACTTCCAAATGACCCTCACATCCCTATGCAGACAACATGCCCCTTTTCCCTTGCATCCCCCTAGCACTCTGACATCCCACATGATACTGATAAGCTCTGGTATAACTATCTACTCACTGAACTGTGACCTTCACTCATCTCCATATCCATAGATTGTAGCATATGTGTAGCATGCCATAAATCCACCATCACCAATGTAGAAAGCGGCTAACATGTTCCTCTTGGCTCTGTGTTGTGCATCTCACATGAATTATATTATCAATTACATACATTAGTTCCTCACAACCCTCATGTGAAGTCAGTACTATTATTTATTATCCCCATTTTAGGCAAATGAAGCTATGAGAAGTTAACTAACTGCCTCCAAAGTCACATAGTAAGTGGTAGAGTCTGACTTGAGAACAAAAGCTAAAAAAAGTGGTCTGCTTAAATGAGTCTTGTCATGGCCTAGAATTCTCCTTCTAGTGACACCTGCAAGGTACGAAATACTTCATTGTATGGACATGGCCTGAATGCAAACAAGTTTTACAGGATAAAGTCAAAGAGGTAATTATCTGATGTTAGGAGGAATCACACTGAATAGCATCTCATATTTCTTAAAAAGTTCCCTCTTCGGTCAGTACTTTTTCATCAAGACCTCTTTAATGAAGGCAGAGTCTTACAGATCTTAGGCTACCAAATGTTCGCTAATAGAATTACAAGTTAGAACTAAATGGATGAATGTCTTCGGGCATTACCCTGACTGGATCAGTAGCTTCATTTGGATCCCACCTGAACTGACAAATCAGATCATTTCTCCAGAAAGCCTTTGGGAACATTTTTTAATTCCACCTTCACTAAATAAACTACACTCATTTTGAGCATTAGAAATCCTTAAAGTGATAAACACTCCTTTCACAACTTATTCGTATTAAAAACAAAAAACAAACTGGCATTCTGGGCTCTATTAGTTCCTAGATCAATAGACATTTTCTTCTTCTTGATAGTTTGTTCATTCTAATCTTGCCTGGCAGAGAGAAATAATTAAAATTTATTACAAGGCCCAAATCACCATATCCTAAGCAAGTGACTTTTACAATGCAACATCATTGAACCTTGATTTCATCAGCAAAACGAGGACACCACCACCTCCTTAATAAAACTGTGGTGAGAAGGAAATGAGACAAGGTATGTGACAGCACAGGCACAATGCCTGGCATTTATTTGGTTGACTTCCTCAACAAACATTTCCCCTGCCCCTTCAATCTCTGGTGCAATGGACAAAGAACATGAAACTCACATTTTAAATCAGGTATTGGTTGTATCTGAATAATTGGGCTGTTCTGCGCTGTTTCATATAACCCATTTTCATAGAGATAATCAAAATAAGCCCAAACCTCTGAACCCAAAAATATCAGTATAAGATTTCTTCTCCTACCTAATAAGCTATTCAGCGCAAGAGGTCATTAGTTTAAGTAAGTAAATGTACTAAAATTCAGCCCTAAGGAATGTCATGAAGACCCATGAAGACCTTGATTGGCTGTCAAGGTTCCTCTTTCTCCATGTCTGCTAGGCCTGAACAGGGTCTAGGGTCAGCAGGGAGAATGGGCCACCCAAATGTACAATCTTTTTTTCTAAACTGTAACCCTTGTGTCCTGTAACCCTGACATCTCTTCTCTTTTGGGAGTCTTGATAGCAACCTCAAAAAGCAGCCTGTGCCCAGCCTCCACCTTTCTGGGCCTTCACAACTCCTCCCACACCATCCTTAGCTCTCCAGAGTCTCTTGGCAGAAGGCACTCCTCAACACTCAGCACAAAACAGGAGGTCACCACACTGTACTTCATGAGAAGGATCACGGTGGCCATGGTTAAGTATTCCTAGTCCATGGTCCCTGGAAAGCATCAAATATTTGCATGTCAAAAGCAAGAAATAAAAAAAGTTTGATGCAGTCCAAAGGCCTGCAAAATACCCCAAACCTCTACATTCCTCTTAAAAAACAAAAACAAAAATACTACAACCAAAAGGCTCAGTCCTGTCCTGTTCTCTCTTCCTTCTAGAGGTCCTACCCACAAGTCCACAGAAGCCTGAACCTAGAGGAAGGCTGAGATGAAGGAAGGAAAAGGTACAATTTTCTCCTCAAATTTCTGGTCACCAGCAGATATTTTGGTGCTTTAGCTGGATCTTTTTTCTTTTTGATGGCCCAGAAGGAGGAGATGAAGCCAATAGTTATTTCCTTAGAAATTAGCAGTAGGTTCAGCAGTGAAACAGGCTGAACAGGTACAACACAAATGTGGACTTTGCTTCAGTTTCTTACTATCTTTCTTTAAAAAATAACTTGAAAAAAATTTTTAATTTTTTTGTTTTTATAAAAAAGATTCCTTACCTTTCAGAGACACATACTGAACCATTTACAGATGAAGTGATATGATATCTGGGAATTACTTCAAAATAATATTAATAGGAAAGGGTAGAGAGAGATGGTTAAGGGTATAGATGAAAGAGAACTGCCCAGGAGGTGATAAGCGTTAAAGCTAGGTGACATTGACATGGTAGTTCACAAGACTATTTTATCTATTATGGAATATGTTTAAATTTTTCCATAATAAAAAATTAAGAAGGCATGGGGGTAAAAAAATCACCAGTTGGTCATTGTATTTTTCAGCAGCGTTCAAGAAGATCATCAGTCCCACAGTGATTTTATTATTTTTTTATTTAATTTTATTTTTTTAAGTACAGTGATTTGATTTTAAAAATTGTTGTTCATTTATTTAAAATTAAGTTCATCACACACCCTTTATATATTGCTTTTCACCTTTTAAGAAATTATGCTATTCTTTTTTTTAAGAAAGAAGAGATAAGAAGAAATTATGCTATTCTTTGAATAAGACTTTGAATTAATATTTCTGTTTGATGACTTGCTTTCTTATACAACAGAATCTCCTGGAAGCCAAATATTAGACATACCTCATTTTATTCTCAAAAAGATCAGATAAAAGAAATGATAAAAATGAAGGATAAGGAAGGTAGAGGAGCTTGCCCTACGTCAATAGCTAGTGCCATATCTAGAACCCAGATCTGACTTCCATTATCATAATTAGTGTATTTTTCTGAGCAGTGATATTTTTCTGAGTATAAGAACATTGAGTAATGTTCTTATATTGAGTTTTGCTTTTTTTTAAGGTCTTATAGATAGTAAAATGACAGCAGCTATTTTACTGACTAGCACCGTGATCTATTGACTAGATGCATTCCTCAAGAATATCTGAAAGAACTATTATTTAAAATGTTACATGATATTTTAAATATACATAGGGCTTTAAAATGTATAACACTGAGGGATTAACTATAGCTTAGATCTATTAAAAATCATGGAATATATTTGATAAATATTCAGCAAACAGAAATTGCCCAACCTAAATATCCTGCAAAATGTACAGCTTAAGGCTTTAAACTTTAATAATTCAGTTTATAAACATGAGAGAGCACCTATAAGTAGCTGACAGAGCTTTTCTTCGGCATGTAATGGGACCCGAATTCTGCGATTCATAATTAAAGTTTGCCTTTTGTGGTACCATTTTGTCATAGAACATAAATAAGCACGTCATATACAAATGTATACGGTACCTTATACAGTAAGTGTATATTTATAAATTTCTAAATAGTTTGGAAAACTATAAATAATTTTTCAAAAATTTAAAATTTCCAAATGCAAGTGTATTTATAAACACATTAATGGCTACATTAATAAAATATTTGGAAATATCATTTACACAATGTTTTTGTCATACCTAAAGTTGAATTTGTTTGCCTTAAAGATTAAACAGCTTATGAATTAAAGTGAAATAAAACTATTAAGCTAGTTGATAATGTTTATAATGCTTAAGAGGAAAAATGCATGTTCAGTGTCACTCAAAGATTAGCACAGGTCAGACATACATTACAAACTATATTCTCAAATAATTTTCACGAGAGTTATACAGTCCCTAACATAGCAGGTGCTCAATAAATGTGTGCTAAATAAATTAATTAGAATACAGGAAACAATATTCCATGATAAAAGCCAAACTATACTCAATTCAAATCTATGGGTCAGGCACAGTGGCTCATACCTGTAAACCTAGCACTCTGGTAGGCTGAGACAGGAGGATCGCTTGAGTTCAGGAGTTCAAGACCAGCCTAAGCAAGAGGAAACCTCGTCTCTACTAAAAATAGAAAAATTACGTGGGTGTCGTGGTGTGCACCTGTACTCCCAGCTACTAGGAAGGCTGAGGCAGGAGAATCACTTGAGCCCAGGAGTTTGAGGTTGCCGTGAGCTAGGCTGATGCCACAGCACTCTAGCCCAGGTGACAGAGCAAGATTGCATCTCAAAAAAAAAAAAAAAAAAAAAAAAATCTATGGTACCTTTCCTATCTCTTAGCAAAAAATCACAAATCCTCCATTCAAATGTCATCTCCTTTAATGTATGCAAAAGCAATTACATGTTCTAAAAAGTTCTTAGAAAAATAATTATAGGCAAAATCTTTCAAAATACTGAAAGATACAGGCTGCCAGTGCTAATGAAAGTTTAAGCATATATATAATTATAAAACTTCCCTTCAAGAAAATTGATAATTCTTCTAAACATTTTATCTGTCTTGGGTTGTAGCTATAGCTTATTCAAAAGAAGTACTAAGAACTGTTCAAAATCTTTCATGGGAACCCAAGCTATATTTGTAATTACTTTAATTTCATGACTTTACTCAACATTAGAGAGCCACATTTTAAATTTTAAAAAATGTAAGCAACCTAATATGGCCACATACATAAGGTACCTCACAATAACCCTTCACTGCTAGGTATTATTATCTTGATGAGATATTGCCTTTCAAATTTAAAAGATTTACTCAAGGTCACACTGCTCATTAGAGTTTAGAGTCAAACCTCTCTTACAAAAAATTCACGTTTTGTTTCATTTATTTTAAAAACAGCTTTATATATTAAATAATTATATTCAAATTCACCAAGTCAAACTTAAGTCTATCTGGATCTACAGCCTGTACTTCACTCTACTACATTGTTTGGCCTCACAAAATAGTCTTTCTCAATAATTATTCATGTTTCACTTTGAGAAAGTGATTAAAAGTAAGATCTAGGCTGGGCGCAGTGGCTCATGCCTTTAATCCTAGTACTCTGGGAGGCCGAGGCGGGCGGATCTTTTGAGCTCAGGAGTTCGAGACCAGCCTAAGCAAGAGCGGAGACCCCATCTCTACTATAAATAAAAAGAAATTAGCCAAACAACTAAAAATAGAAAAAAAGTAGCTACGCACGGTATTGCGTGCCTGTAGTCCCAGCTACTCGGGGGGAGGCTGAGGCAGGAGGATCGCCTGAGCCCAGGAGTTTGAGGTTGCTGTGAGCTAGGTTGACGCCATGGCACTCTAGTCCAGGCAACAGAGACTGTCTCAAAAAAATAAAAAAGAAAAAAAGAAAAAGGAAAAGTAAGATCTACACCTTTATCTTTCTATCCACTAAGTATTTTCTGAAAACTTGACCATGGAACTCATTCTGTTTCAATAATGTAACATGTGATGAGGAAAAAAATTTCATGAGAATCTACACTAAATTTGAATTTAAAAATATATACTGCTCTAAATTTATTTCGGTAAAAACATATTTTTAATTTCTACAAAGCACCTTTGAACAATTAAACAAAATAAGTTTTGTCACAAAAAATTAAAATGAATGCTCACATTCTAGGCTCTCTGCCTTAAAGAAAAACACATTATTCACATTATCTTATCTGTGATGAGACCAAAACCCAGGGACAAGACAGTGCCAAATATGTGACAGTGAATCTTCAAGCTTTTCTAGTAAGACAGAGGAAAGTCATAAGGAAAATAAATGTGGAATGTAAAATTCAAACCTGGCATATATTAATTTTAAGACTACTCTTCCCATTTCTTTCTCATGAACTGATACCAGCAAGGTCTCAAAAGCTTAAACTCATGAACTAAGTAGCATCTTTCTAGTTTTAACTAGCAACAACCACATTCACTAGGCTTGCAATAAACAGGTTTTTCCTGAAATATGTTGGAGCAATGTGCTAATCATATTCCATGGCTTCTCCGAAGACAACAACAACAACAAAAAATCAAAAAGCTCTACCCCAGAATTAGTTTCAATTCCATCAGAAAAGCAATTAAACCTAGTTAAAACGTCCTCTGCAAAGAGAGGAAATTTATATCGGGTAGGCTTTTTTCCAATATCTCAATTCTGCTAGGGCTAGAACCATCCAACTCACACTTTAAAGTTAAAAAATAAGTCTCTTCCCTTCTAAGTCAAAGAAAATGTTTGCTATGCAAAGATCCCTCTTGGGACTATACTGTATTAAGAAATAAGAAAATGTAATGAGGTTGCATGTTAAACAATTTTAATAATTCATCATGAATTTCAGAACTGCAACACTGCAGCAACTTTCTATTTACAAAAATAAGATGCAGTATATAATTTGGAGGATGTATATACTGACAAAACTAGGAGAGTTATTAAAGTGACATGAATTATTTGCCTAGTTAAGGCAATTTAACACATCAGTGGTACTAGTGTCTAAAGTTAGAGCATATGGGCTCCAAGTAAAGTCCTAAACTATTTCCCTATTAATCAAGTTTTAGGATAGTCTTTGTGACAAACGTACAGGGTTTTTTTCTGTTTTGTTTTTTTGTTTGTTTGTTTTTTGCTTACTTTCTGATTCTTAGCTAATGAAGGTGGGAACATAATGGAGCTGCAGATAAGAAGGTGTCAGCCTACTAGGCAATTCTTCAATTTCCTTTAAGGCCAGAAGATCTAGGCACCCCTCCAAAGAAGTGTTATATTTAAGTATAATTATTGGCAGGTGCCCCAATATAGTATTTGGTTTGGACATCAGAATTCCAAGATGTGTTTGGCAGGATAGGTAGGATTTCTTTTCCCCCTTAATGTAAGAGTCAGATCATGCTTGTAGTCACATGAATATGGACCTTGTTTCTTCATTTTGAAATCAGGACAATAAAACCAAATGTCAGGGTTGAGAAATCCTATATAGGAAGTGAAATCACCTATGTGAAAATGCCTTGACCAGTGCCTGGTATACAGTACGTACTTAAAATTAAAACAAAAGTATTGACTTGAATATTATTTAACATTTGAAGCTGACAAACAAGTACATTCTATTATTTTCCACTTTCAAAACTCTACCTACAATCAGCTTTTGATAATCATGTATCACTGTAAAATTTTTCTTTTCATCTTACATGCCTCTGGTAGGCATTTCTTTCCCCCACATACCCCCATATTATGATTATGTGAAGACACACTGTAATATAATTGTTAAGAGCCAAATCTTGTATGTGAATAATAATTTCTACCTCATAGAATTATTGAATGAATTAAATGAGTTAATATACGTAAAACACTTGGAACATAGTAGGCATGTTAGCTGCTATTAAATGCATATTAGTTCAGCTGCGTCTAAAAACAGAATTTGAGGCATTCCATCTGAATTCATGTAATGAAATTTTAAGCTAAGCAAAAGTAACTTAGAAACAAATTTTAATACAAAAAAATTCCCAAAATAAAATGCTTTCCCATGTCAGTTATTGGGGCTTATTGACATACTTGGAATCTCTGCTGATACTTGATAAACATGGATACAAGGGAATGTTGAGATTGGACCAAAAAACTAATATAAAATGTTATCCTTAATTTTAATTACTGCATGTACCCAAACCTGCAGTAAACAAAAGTAAAAATCATTCTGGTTCATTTCAAATTAAAATAAATGTTGCCCAGTACCAGTTATACTTTGAGTAAATGATTTTCTTTTAATATAACAATACCATGTTACCTTAGATTGAATACACCAATATTATAATGTAACCATGTAAGCTCTATCTTGTAATGTCTGTGGTATATTTCAAGATCTCTCTACAATACCTAAGAAATCCTTTTTAATGGCAATTGAAATTAAATTGCTAATATCTATAAAATTTCTTTCCTAAAATTAATAGTGCTTAAGTTATAAATTGAAATAAGACAGGAGTGTTTGGAAAGAAGAATGTGGATTGTAGTTGCAACACTACAGCTAAATTTCACAGGTTACTTTAGAATCATAAGGAGCCTCAGTGATGACCTAGGTCATACCTCACACTTTATGAAGAAACTGAGGCCCCCAAATGCTGATTCTGATAGAGCCAATACCACAACGTAGCTCCTGACTCCCAGTCAAATAAATGTTTCTCCCTTTTTTTTTCCCAGATCAAATTTAACCAAGTTACTCATATCAACTCAAAAGGCTACTTTTTGCCAAAAAACTAATTCAAAAGAATTATTGTTTAAAAACACACACACAAAAAGTACTGCATTCATTTAAGTAAGAACCACATTAGTCAGTTTACTTACTTATGATTTTTTTCAAAACCCAATTAGGAGTTTCTTGCCATAGAGATTTTTTCAAATCACTTATTTCTCTTGTGACTTTCAAATCACCCCCTTGCTAGCTCTCTCTCCTCCTCGCACTCATTTTCTCTTTCTCTTACACACACACTCTCTCTCTTTTCCAAATGGTGGGGATGGGGAGCAGAAATCAGCAATTTACTTTGTAATCCTACCACATTTGAGCCAGATACATTAACCCCACCCTTTTTCTATCCATAATAGACAGCAATTCTAAGTGAAGAGTTAGTTTCTAACAATATCTTTTAGTATCAATCTTACTCTATTATTTCATAAATCAGCTTAATTAATCTCCAAATAAACTGATCAAAAAGATTTCACACATTAAACATATTCAATTAGCACAACAGGAAAAATATTAATATGCACATATGCATATTGTATTCATTTTATGGACTTTCCATTTTTCCCAAAGCAAACCTTTATCAAAAGGTACTAAGCTGAGAATGGGAAACAGACCATGAGGTCGCATAAATTCATTCTATCAGTGTATAAGCAAAATAAGATAGCAAAGTATCTTCAGTTCTGAGTTAAATCTTAATCCAGTTAAAATGTATAAAATGCCATCTTGGATTTTTAAAATTAGCAATATAGGAATAATTCATAAAAGTTATCACTGTACTAAATTTCCTTTAAATTTACCTTCAAAAGAATATCAAAAGCAACTTTTTAAAAATAGACTTCACGAAATTGTCAATGTCTTAAACAGCATTTTACCTGACCACTAAAGCAACAATTGCTCTTTAGTTTGAGTAAAAACTCTTTCTAAAAGCAGATGCCAAAAGCTTTTTGAAAGGCAAAAAAATCATTTAAAAAAATCTAAATATAACAAAACATTTTAAGCTATACTGCACCTGAATCCTCAGGGAAGGGATAGATATTTAACCCCTTGGAATGACACAGGGGTCTCATGACAAACTTCCAGCACCTTCAACAAATTACTCATTAAAAAAGATAATTCTGCTTGTGCTAACATCATATTTGGGAACACTGCAACTATTTTGTAATCTTTTTTAGCTCTTGCAGAAAAATTTCTCAAATAACTCTCTAGCTGTAGCACATGAGTATATACACACATGTATGTATACATATTTTTAATCTGTTGTTTTTTTAACCTAGAATTTGTATTCTTTCTAGCTGTGTGCTCTTGGGCAAGTTATTATTTCTTTCTGATACTCAATTTCTTCATCTGTAACAGGGGGATAATAATAGAACTTACCTTGTGAGGTTGTTGTGAGGACTGGATTGAATGTTAGCTTATTACCCCCTACAAATTTCCTAAACACATGTAAACCATCATATCCCCAAGTATATAAATTTAGTGGGGCATCTGACATTTAACTAACTATAAAATTCCCTTTATCTTATTTGTATCAACTAAACTGACTGCTCAATAATTCAAAAACATCAAACAATGACTCTTGCCAGAATATGGATATACTGGTAGCAAGAAAGACAAGTGATCTTTGCCTAGATCTATTTTTAGGAACAGTTTAATTATCTACACCTCTAGTGTTAACACTGGAAAATAAACAAATGGGTGAAAGGCACAGAGTCACTCTGAGATCAATTGTTTCATAGCATTCAAAAATAAATGGGGATGAAGAAGACATTTAGATCATTTCTCTCTCACTAGTCCTTACTGACATAAAGTAGGCCAGAATTTACAGAGAGATTTAAGAGGAATTGTGTAATTGATTAGACTGTGCAGACTTCAAGGTTCAGGGAGGTTTAAAATGTAACCAATGAGAAAACTGTAATTCAATAGGTGGTTTTCAGTGAATCACTACTTCATAGTGTCAAAAGAATACTTTTTAGTTATTTAGTTACTTCATATGGGCAGAAAATATTCATTAGTTTCCACAATGAAATATATGTACATATATATTATTTATTCTCATCTAAATAAGTAGAGAAAAACTGACCGTGATTATCTTGTCAGGCAAGGAACGTATTACAGTTAATAATTCTGACATCACTAGATACTTGTATTCATAATTATCTATGGCAAGATTAAGGCTACAATTTAGAAAATTGCAAAAGAAACAGCTAAATATTTTGTTCCAAATGACACTCCTCTCCTGCTAAAATGAGTTCTGGTAATTGATTCATTTTCTGTCTAAGAAATACTCTGATGTGAATAAGGACAATCCAAACTCTTCAGTTACACAGATATTACACCATGCTATTTCCTTATTCATCTTAATCTATTAATGGAACATAATCTTACCGGAAAAGGAAAAATGTTGTCAGCCCTGTTCAAGCTATCTTCCATCCAGGATTTAGGAGCAAAAGCAGAGCTGGGCCGAGCATACTTCTGAAGCTGAATATGATTGCTTGCAAAATTTTTCTTCAAAGGCGAGATGGAGTTCAGGGGCGTTATTCCACCATTCAGCCCTCTGCGGTGATCTCGGCCTTGGGAACCTCCCCAGCCACCATATCCACCACCTCCTGGGCTCCAGGAAGAAGAGGGTGTTGGAGAGGGACTCTGGTAGCTGCTCCATGGAGAGGGGGGTTTGTTAAGATTATTCGCCAAATGAGGCAGCTGGTTAAAAGCAGCATTTCTATGTGTGAAGGGTGGGGGATGGGGACTGGCAGGAGACCTCCTTTGCTGCTGATGCTGGCTGTGATGATGCTGGAAATGAGGGTGATGAGGGTGGTGCTGTGAGAGAGGCCCGATCTGAGGAGAGAAGCTGCCTCCAAAGCCAGGGCTGACATGATGGGGAAAATTCTGAAACAACAGAGCACCGTTATTAGCTGAAGCGGCAGGGACCCCACCCTGGTGAAAGAAGCTTGCATCTTCATTGATTATTGTAGAGGAAGAAGGTGCTATCGCTGCTGACCAGTTACTGAAGCCAGTAAGAGACGATGCACTAGATGTCAAGGGTTGGGTCGAAGTACCTAGCCCGGTGGCTTCTTGATAATCAAATCCTGTCAAGACTGGAGATTCGATTCTTATTTTCTCCTTCCCATTGCCGTTTTCCGAAGAATTGTCCCCTTGATTTTCTTCTGATTTCACCTTCTCGGTTTCAGGCAGTATTCCAGCTTCCTGACCGGGACTTGGAGAAAGCTGCTGCTTTTCTAAAGGGTCTTGCTGTTCCTGTTGCTGACTTTTTGCTTTTTCTGACCCCAAGATTTCATCCTGAATGTTATGGGTAGCTGGAGCAGGAAAGAGCCAAGCTGACCCAGCACTGCTGCCATTGGCAGCTGTGTTATTATTTATAAAAGCAGCAGGGCTGGGGGTGGCATTTTGATGATGGTGAGGAGGCTGCAGATGTGGATGGAATCTGACTGGAAAAGCAGATTTATTCCCAGTATTGCTTTGCACCAGCACTCCAAACCCGTAATCCCCCATTTATTATTTTTAGGATCAGAATCTCACAATAAAAAATGATAACCTGATGTCTCAACGCCTTTTTCCCTCTACTCAAAATTTTAAGTTGTTTATTTGCTTGAAATGTCTTATTTATAGCTAGCTCAAAGATCGCAGCTTATCACTCTAAATTGTTCTGTTTTGGAATTCTGGTCTCTGAAAGAAGAAAACACAACTAAAAAAAATCTCTTAAAACATTGACATGGATCCAATTGGGCTTATTTCTATGAAGGAATAAAAATGAAGAGGGTAAAAATCAAGTCTTTGGTTAGTAAAATAGGCGCTTTCTTTTTCCAAAGGAAAATGTACATGAATGACAAAAACACAGCTTCTCAAGCATCTATGGATGTAGAAGAATAAGCATTGCGCAGAGTAAAAATATATATATATATAATTTAACAATCACATATGGTCTTCCTCAGCAGTTTAGATTCACTCACATAAAAATTAGAATAGGGCTAAGGGGAGAATATGTTCTTTTCTTGGCAGCTTGGTTAAAAAAATCAGGAATAATTTAAGAACATTATATATTATATATTTATATATATAGATTATATTAGGTTATCTGGGGTGGGAGGTGAATTCCTAATTCCTGGTTGCGGGAGAGGAAATCAGCTCTGACTAATGGAAAGATGATTGCAGGGAGGTTTCTGCTGTTCCTGGTCCTGTTTCTGCTCTTTCGCAGCGTGCAGTTTCGGCCTCTGGCGCTGTTCCTGAGGCTCCGGGTGCAGATCTTGCCGTGGTCGCTGTTCCTGGGCTCCCCCCGGCTTCCTCTCCCCCATGAAAGGGGTTGGAAACACCCGTTTCTCCCTCCTGGGGGTGGGGAGAGGTCGCGATCAGGAAGGATTAGCGAGACTCAACAAGGGCGAGCTGGCGGCCCGGGGGTGCAGGGACCAAGGGGGCGACCTGGAAGGTCCTGCGGTTTCTGCCTCTTCCCCTCTCTGCGGCTCCGGGGTTTTTTTCCCTCATGGGACCCAGAGGAGGTTTGTTCAGTTCTCTCAGTTCGATTCTCCGCAGGGGGTGGGAGGTGAAAAAAAGGAGGAAAAAAGGAAAACCCACTACCGTAGTTATTCTAAAGGAGAAGGGCCTCCCCCCTTGGCGCGTTCTCTCCCTTTTCCCCCAGGTTTTTTAAAAACTATAATTTAGAAGGCTTTTGTTTCTCCTCACGGTTGCTGGGCCGTCGCTGCCGCCGCCGCCGCTTTGCCCCGGTCCCGCGGTCCCCGCTGTCGTTGTTGCGGACTCCGCCTGCCTCTTCTTTTTCTTTCCTTGTTCCTCCTCTTCCCTCTCTGCTGTCGCCGCTGCTGCCGCCGCCGCCGCCGCCGCCACCTCCCGGTGCCCGGGTCCCGCAGCCGCGGCTGAGTCCTTCTCCTCAGGACCGAGCCGAGTGAAATGACAACCAGCTGGAAAGACCGAGAGACACTTCCGGTTCGAAGAGGGAGGGGTGGGGGTAGCACGGACACCCCCACCCACCTGCCAAAAGACCAATCATCTGTTAGAACTCAAACAAGACCACGCCCCCTGGGCTCAGGGGCCCTCCCAGGAAGGTCGAAAAGTTACCTTGAGAGACGCCCCTTCCGTCTGCGCCTCGCCCGGCGAGTGAGGCCCGGAGCCTGGAACCCTCTCCCCGGACCCAGGCTGAGCGCAGCAGGTCGCCATGTTTTGTGTGGGCAAAGGAGTCCTTCGCTATTTATCTTCCCCACCCGGGCTTCGCAGGAGGAGAAATGAAAGATGCGCCAAAAAGAACGGATTCCTCGCGCACTCCAGCTTAGAGTCAAGGTGTTGGTGATCAAAGTGGTGACCCATGAAACCGTGGATGAACGAGGAGACTGCCCACAGTAAAGGTGGTGCCCCAGGCGTCACGTGCTCTGGCAGAGCTCCGCCCCGGAGGGATCTGGAAGGGGAGGCGGGTTTTCCCAGCAGCTGTGCGGTGCCTAGAACTGCGCATTCCCTTGCCCAGAATGCAGACTTCGCGAGGGGACTCTTCCTTCACCTTCCGTTAACCCACCCGCACACCGACTCCTCCAGCCTGTCTTAGGCTCGCATCTGAAGCGGTCCCCCAGCCATAGCGGTGCAGCTGCTGTAAGCGTCCGTGGCTAAGCCCTGCCGCATTCCATTCTAGTCCACCTTACTCACCTTGGTGCTCCCCTCCTCCCGTCTCTTCTATGGCTGCTCATTACCTCGAGGATAAAGGCCAGACTCCTTTGCCTGGTAGTGAAGCCTTTCCACCTTGTGGGCAATATACCTTAACGCCTCATCTCCCTCCAAACACACTCTCAGTGCTTTTTAACATGTCCTTTCCCCTCTTCTCCACTGGGAAAACTCCTGTTTAGTTTTAGGAAACAATTCAAAAGCTACCAACAGGGTCTTCTGAATTCTCTCAAGCATCCACAGCCTCTGTGTACCTCTGGCGCCTATTATCACACTATATTGGAATAGTTGTTTGTGCCTCCTGGACCTGTCCTCAGCTGTGGGCTTGCTCAGGAGCGGACATTGTAGCTACGAGACATCAGTGAATGGATCCTGAAAACATGAATGAACAAACTGGCAAAAACCAAATGGTCTTCCTCACTGCCCCTCTCGCCAGTGCCTTGTAGATTCCTCTTTTTTAATTACTGCTGGTTGTCAGCAGGTTAGTTTCTTGAGGACACAGGCTGTGTCTGATTTATCTTTACGTCTCCAGTGGCCAGCAAAGGGTCTAGCACAGAGCACACTCAGGACATGTTTATAGAATGAACAAATGGATGTTCTGTGCCCAGTAGATGGTTGAGAGTGTCTTGGAGCTACTACCAATTCTTCTCAGGGACTAAAATGGCCATGACTTGGAGGAAAGAGCACCTTTGGAACCAAACAGCCCTGAATTTGAACCCCAGCTCTGCTACATCCTAGTTGTGCAGCCCTGCGCATCACTTCTACAAGCCCTGGGTTCCTCATAGATAACATATAGATGATATTTCCTCCCTTGCTAGATTTGCAAATTACATAAGATATATGTGAAGTTCTGGGCTCATAAGAGGTGTTCAAAAATGTCAGTTCCTTTTTAACATATTAAGTACAGAGAAGTAGTTTACAAGTGTCTTTTGCCTAGAAGCAGCTACGTGCACAAGGGAATCTAGGAACATATCTTGATTTGTGGAAGGAGGAGGCACACCCAGGGCCACAGTCAGGTGCTGCCAGGGCGGTCTGATCTTTTCAGGCTAAATCAAATGTGGGCTGCAGGTTTGGGGTGGGCTGAAGCAAGCAAGGATGATCACTGGAGACATCTGTTAGGCTCCTGCTTAGGTACTAGAAGCATGGGAGAGGGAAGGGGAAATCAATGCTCTTGGGTCAACTGCCTACTCAGAAACGCAGGATACCCAGCCAGGGCTGCCCTCCTTGAAAACATTCTGGCTGCAGAAGCTGTCCCATAGTAACCATGACAACAATTCAGTAGCTCCATTTAGGATCTCCAAAGGGATCTACAGTTGCACATGAGTGCTGGCTTGAAAATTCTGCTGGCAGAAAAAAGCCCTTCTCATGAAACATGCTCAACAGGAAGCTTTGGGTTGCATGGAAAGCAAGCTCTGCCTGAACATTAAGGTGCTACCAAATTAAAAAAAAAAGAAAAGAAAAGAAAGCTCTCTCCCTGTCCAGTGCAGTGAGGGCTGACACACCTTCAGAGAAGTTATAGGCTGGGAAATGCTTGCACCCTGCTGGGTACTGCCCAGCCCCCTCGGGTTTGAGTCAACCACACCCAGAACCTAGAACCTCCCAGGAAGCAGGGCATTAATATCTCCTTCACCAGTCTCTTTTAAAGCTTGGCAGGCAATATAAATCTCGTCCCATAATCACACAGGGTGAACTCTGCCCCACTGTAGCTCTAGTGTCCTTCACCACTGCCCTTGAAACATACATTGTCAGCCTTTTCTCAATAGCCCACACTCAAGCTCCCCAGGGGCCTCTGTAATGACTAGCAATCAGTACTGTCACCCAAGCTGGCCAGGTTGAGCACTGTGCAGCTCCATAAGGCACCACAGACTGGTATGTGAGGGCTGCCCACTGGATTTGTACAATGCAGCAGCCCTGTTTCAATTCATTTCCATAAGACACAGGGACACAGTATACAAATGTGACACCCATACAAAAAAAGCCACCAGCTACTGCTGTAAATTACATGAGCATGTGCTTATTGCATGCAGAAATATTTAAAGCGGTTGATCCTTTTAGAATTAGCAGCCCAGGAGCGTTCTGTAATTGAATTGAAGGACGTGGTGTCCTTGGCATTGGTTTTGGTTAGTGAGCTGTATTGAGAAGACAAGTCTGGGCAAGTATATGGTCCAGTCCTTCAGGAGATTGATACTCAGCAGTTACTTTACCCAGCAACATTAATAAGCATTCAAATGTAGTGGTAGAATATATATTTTAATGAAACTAACAAATGATAATAATATGCAAACGCAGGTCCTGTGAAGGCAGGAGAAGAGAGAAAGGTGAAATTACTTTAGGAATATCCTTTTCTCCAAATGTACCTGGAAGTTCACTGCCGTAAGGCTAGCTGAACAGAAACAAAACCAAGTCACAAAAGCAGGTTTTATTAAACCCCACCCTGTTTCAATAGTGGAAAGTGTGCATGTTTACTTAGAAAGCACCATTATTTTTTTACAGCTAATTGCTGGGTTGCATTTTCTCCTTTTGTTTGTTGTTTTGCAAACCTGTGCAAGCCCTCTGCATTTTAAACACTATTTTCCTCCTGCCTTACCATTTGAGGTATTACCATTAACGTGGAGTGGATAGTTAACAAGCTATTTTCGTGAGGAGTGTTGAAGCCAGTTTCTTCAATGCATTTATTGAATAAATGGTTTGGAAAGGTTCAGGACACAGACATGCTTCACTTTAAATTGTTGTATACTGGCAAAGATTTAGGTGATCTGGAAGCGAGGGGGAGGGGGTTGACCTTCCAAACTGTGACATGCATCATGTTGGGATGACTTGGATTCTTTTGTGGGTCCAGCAACCCATGTAGATGGGCTGCTGACCTAGATTACCCTTTGCTGTTTTGATTGGACACATTTCACTTCCTGTATCAAAGCCATGGCCATGTCGCTGAACAACTGCCATCTCACACTCTGTGGCTAGGCTGGAGGATTTTTACCTGCAATGCTGGGAAAAGAATAACTTTTCAGAGCTTGCAGGGAAGCTGCAGGGTCCAAAAGTCAGAGAGCTGGGAGTCAGAGATCGCAATTCTAGCCCCAATGTAGTCATAAACTCACAGGCATTGGTCCAGTTTGTCTGATGATTTCCTTATGACCAGAATTTGTCCTATAAGGAGTTTCAATTCTAAACTCTTAAGCAAAAAGAATGCAAAGAAAGTCATCTCTATGTGTTAAAAAAAAAACAAAACACCGAAAATGATCCTTTCCTTTTATATCCAAATTTCTTGCTCCCTGTTCTTGGAATATATATGTTACTAAAGCACACTGATATGAGTTGATTTCTAAGCATCCAACCTCAAACTTTAGAGTGCATCAGTGCCCATGGGAGGTCATCAAATGCATATTCCCAGGCCCTGCTCCAGAGGTAATCAGGTTCAGCTTTCTCATAGTACTTTCTCATAAAATTGTAAGGTATAAGAAATTTCTAATAATAATGTAAGAGCCTCCCCACCCCTCCAAAAAAACAAAATAAGAATGGCTAAAACAAAATAGCTCCTTTCTGACATAAAAGAATTTTGGAAGAATTAACATAGAGCTGGTGGGTGGTTTTAAGGAGTCATCGAACCCCAGGTTCCCTCCGTGTCATTGCTCTTCCCTCCTCAAAGTGTGACTTCCCCATTATGATCCAAGGTGGCTGATCAAGCTCCAGCCACCATGTCTGCGTTCCAGACCAAAGGACAGAGGAAAAGATGAAGCAAGACACAAGACATGACCCTTCTCTTTGAGGAGACTTTTCAGAAGACATCCACGTCACTTCCATTCTCTGCCCATTGGCCACAATTTGGCCACATGGCCATACCCTGTGGCAAAAGAGGTTGGGAAGTATGGTCTTTATTCTGGGCTCCAAATCCAAAGTACTTAGATAAAAATTGGGATTTTATGACTAAAGAAGAAGGGGGAGATGGATATTTGAGTGTGAGGTACTGAGACTCAGCAAGGTTTAGTGACTACTGGAGGTCTTATAGCCAAATGAATGCCCTCAATTTGCAGTTGAGGAAACAGAGGGCCAGGGAAAGGCCTTGTCTAAAATAATCCAGTTGTTTTGCCCAGGTATCTTGACTCAGAGCTCTTTAGCCTGCCCAGTGGTCCTTGAATTTTAGCATGCATCAGAATCACCTGGAGAACTAGTTAAACCAGACCAGAATTTCTGATTGAATAGGTATGGGGTGGAGCCAAGAATTTGCATTTCTAACAGGTTTCCAGGCAGTTGCTGATGGTTTGGTGAACACACATTGAGAACCAGTGGTTCACAGGGCCATCTGTGTTTAACAAGGGGCCTTCAATTCCACATGGCCAACTGCAACCCATCACCCTTCCTGCCAGCCCTAAATCCTCCCTCCTCCCATGTTCTCTAGCTTATCTAATGGTGCTATGATTCATTCTTTCGGTGGCTAAACCCAAACTTAAGAGTTGTCCCAAATTCCTCCCTCTCCATCCTCTGATAGTGGGTACCCAAGTTTTCTTCATTTTCTCTTCTTAGTGTCTCCTTTTTCCTCTCTATCTTCTGCTGTGGTTCAAGTCTGACTATTTGTCACCTGAATTTTTCTGTGTGTGTGTGAAAGCTGTCTTCAGGCTTAATGCCTGGTCTTGCCCACTGAATCTTTCTATGTGGGGAAACTAATTACATTCATTGCTCCCTGATGTACTCAACTGTATTTGTCAAACTTCACTGATTTTTATTCTAGAAGCACAATTTTTGCCATATTGGTGTAACTCCTGCACTATCACTTATTTAATATTTTTCCATAAGTTGATTTAACTTTTTTTAAAAAATTTAAAATAAGTATATGTTAAAGGAAACTTGATTTACTACCTAAAATAAAAAAAAAACTGGTATTACTTGCTATAACCAAGAGGTAATTATCAAAATTAAAACAATGAAAACAAAATAATGATATTGAATTTCTCCTAGATCATGTATGCATATGAAAGGCCCTGAGTCTGAGACCTCCTTTGTTTTTGTTAAAAGGAAGATTAATAAGGTTGGAGAGAGATGTTAAAGGATCCAAACCCAGTTTTGAAAGATCTTCTTTATGTATTAGAAGGCCTGAAAGAGAATGGGAAAAGAACTAAATTTCTCATTGTGCAATTCAAGATTATGTACTGCCTTGTCTGGGCGCTGCCTGCAGTAATCTCATGTACCCCACTGGAAGAGGACCTATTGTTTGGAAAGCACTGCCAAACTCCTTTAACCTGGCATCAGAACTCTAGACAATCTGGCACCTGCCTGGCATTTTGGCAACATCTCTTGCAACTCTCTACAAGCATAGCTCCAAGAACACTGAAAAACTTGAGTTTCCACAAACTTGCAATAAGTCATGAATGCTATTTGCTGCATTTAACAGAGTGCCTTAAACAGTGACAGGTTACTTTTCTCACCTGTCAAGAAGGCTAAAGGTGGGTGGTTGCTATTGCTAGTAGGCCAAGGATGTCAGGGCTCTGGGTTGGAATCTCTGGACATTCTTGGCCTTCCCTTCATGGTCCGAAGATGTCTGCCACAGTTTCAGTCATCACACAGTGGCATTCAGAAGCAAGAAACAGAGGGCTGCAAAGAGCCTAGAGTTTCTCATCATGAACTTTTCTCTGATCAGATAGGAAAGGTTTTTTCCCAAAGGCACGTGAGCATACTCCTTGTTATATCTTTTTGGTCTGAACTGGTGCACATGCCTTGATCTAGCCCAGACATGGGCTCGCCTTCCCTGAGACCAAAGGATCTCAACTTGAAACATGAAAAAAAATCAGGATTCTGCTAGCAAAAGAGAAGAGAAAACCTTTGGAGGAGTCACAAGTATACCACATGCTCACCACACAATTACTTTAGGCCTTTCTGTGCATGTCTGTTTAACAAGAACACTTGCTGTGTTTGCCCAGAGAGCTCCTACTCAAGCATGCTTCCCTCACTGGCCTTCTCTGCCCCCCAAGCAGAGGTGGGCATCTTCTCCTAGGCTGGCACAGACCCTTGGCCACATAATTGACTATTGTATAATTAACTAGGTCCCACCCACAGAGTTCTCCTCCAGATCAGGGATTCTTTCTCTTTTTTTGTTTTGTGTCCCCTGAGTCCAGCATTGTGCCTAGCACATAGTAGGCCTACGTACATAATGAGTGTTTGTTGCATCGAGGTTGAATTAATTTTTTTCTTTCTTCTATAAAAGTCACAAGTCCAAAGTAATAAATGTTAGGTTGAATTTAGTAACAAGCATACTTTGGAACATTTTATAAATAGTGCTCTTGATTTTATTGTTGTTTTGGAGGAAAATATAGCAATTCCTAACAGCACGTGAAATTACTATTGGCATAAAACTTCTACCACCCTACTGCTCTTACAGCAAAGCAGTCACTGTAAATCCTGGAGAGGGATTTTATAAACTTAGTAAACCACTTCCATCTTGTGTAAAACACATTATACAGGGTAATAGCTTCATTTGGCCGAGTCATTTTAGGTACAGTCCCACGATTGCATTAAGCTAGTCTTTATTGATATACTCTCAGTGTTAAACAGCTTCTTAATGAAGTGGATTGCCTTGAAGCCTTTGGATAGTGCATGCACACACACATATCCATACATACACGTAGAGTTATCACCACCCCAAAACAACTGCAGAGGCAGTAATTATATAATATTAATAAGCAATATCACATACAATTGGATGTGCCAGTTTCTGATTGAGTTGAGTTGATTCTCAGTAATGGGCTTCTTGAAATGACCTAGCCCCAGTAGAAGTGACTTCAGGTTCAACAACCCATGTAAAATATAATAAATGCATAAATAATTTAGCAAGGGAAATAGGTAGCATTATGGCCACACTTTTGTGCTGCCATTATTTAAAAGCCTGGCAGCTTGATAGTTAGAAACCACTATATCCAGGGGTGTTGTAATTCACCATTTGTTCCAAATTGAAATGAGGCAGAGGAGAGCTCCAGGCCCCTGGCTCATTTTTTATTTAGAGGCAAATTTTTTTTAAATCCATTTGGGCATCTAAGTTCCAAAAATAGAAAGAGGAAAAAGAAATAAATACATTCAAATTTAGAAGGTTAGAGACTGCTTGGAGTCTTCATTAGGCAGGGTCTAGGATACATTTTTTAAGCAGCATTCTACAAACTTGTAAATGCATGCTGAGAATTTAAAAATTAGTTTCATTGTGTGTGTTGGCAAGTGTTTCTTTTTAATCCATATACAATGGTTTCCAAGGCAGTACTTTTCAAATTCTAGTCCTTTTTATATTTAGATACATAATTTGTGTTATATTGTTGTACTACTTATTTATTATTCACTCAACATTATTTTTAAATGGACTCAATATTTTAAAAATTAAGTAAATAAATTAAACGGAAAATTTTGTATCACTAATATAAATGAAAAATCAATATGACATGCCATAAAGAGATGCTATAAGTTGTTTTTTCCTAAGACATGCTGAAATAAATGCATATTGAGTCAAACAAACATCTAGTCATCAAAATAAGAGACAATTCCTCTGAGTACTACTATCCAAAAGCAACTGGAGGACAGTTAGGGAGGCACCGGCTCGTGGCTTACGAATACAGGGCTTTCAAATCAGGCAAGACTGGTCCCGGTCCCAGCTCTCCCATGTGCTAGCTGAGTGACTTGCAAGCAGGTCCTTTGATCTCTCTGAGCCTCCATTTTTTGCATCTGGAAAATGAGGATAAAAACTGTTGAGCAGTTAGTTGAAAGGATTATATGAGGGAATATGTGTAAAGCTCTTAGCACAACATCTAGCCTATGGCAAATGACCAAGAAATACCAGCCATGATTATTATTAATTTGTGATTGGGGAGATGTGCGTCATCACAGAGAACCAATTCAGTTCAGAACAAACAAACTATATTCGACGTCTAGCACATGATGGGCGCTGTGGTAGGCCCTGGGGACAGGGAGATAATTCCTGAAATGGCAGCCATGTGAAGAGGAAATAGCAGCAGTATATGTGCAGTACAGGGAGCACTGTGTGCCCGGGGAAAGAGCGCAGGTCAGAAAAGGAGAACATGATCAAAGTCAGAATCGGGGAGGAAGCTGCACAGATCCATACATCAGGTCTTTCCTGGTGACTCGTGGACACATACATCAGCACCGGATGCCAAGGAAATTGGATTTCTGCTGGGGAACAGAAGATGCATGAAATTCAAACGTACACACAGCCATGGAGACATCTCATCGTTCACTTACGGGGTCAAGTGACATTGATGAATTGGGGGATATCATTTTCAAAACTAAATGGTGGCCAACTCACATGTAGGTGGAACTTGATTTTCTTTCCTTCTGTAGAGGTCACACATGGGTGGCTAACAGACACTTTTAGTTTGGCCTGCAGAGCAATTTAATTTTTATTATTACTTGTTAACATGTAAAAATCATGCAATTTAATAAGAATACCCAGATTTGTGCTTTTTTTCAAAAAGCAGTTGTGGCCGTGGGGATCCATGTTCCCAGGTATGGTAATTTGGGGTTGGAGTTGAGCAGCTGCTGCTGTCATAAGGTGAGCCATTTGCTCTCCAATCAGCTGACCATCTGTACTCGGTCAGCTGATAGTATTGGCAAGCAGGGGCCCTGCCCCTGGCCCCATGCTTTAAAGTGCCCCCTGGCCCTCCTCCAAATGTGCAGTGAGGCATCTGAAGAGCCAATGATGCCTGCACAACCTCTTCTAGACCATGCTGCTGGAATTCCCACCCCAAATGACCCAAGCCTGCTTCCAGAGTCTGCAGAGACCTCTTTCTCAGTTAATTCTCCTGAGGGCAAACAGCACTGCTAGAGTGCACGCCCCAGACCCAAGAGATGGCCAAGAAAAACTGTTTTATGAAAAATTGGGGTGTGGGGGTGAAGAGGATGAAGCTGGCATGTACAGGCCAGGGTGTCCGCCCACCTGCACAAAGCCCCTTGCTGTGTGAAATGGAGCCAGGCACGGGAAGAGAAGAAGAGCAGATGGTGTGTCGGGGGCGGGACCTTGGACTGGGGACCAGTTTTTCCTATATCATCATCTTTAGGCAAAGGAAATCCAAGACATCTGAGAATTCTAAATTTGAACTTGGCCTTTTAGGTGGTTATAAAGATATATTTGTCAAGGTAGGAGACTAGAAGTTACTTAAATTTGCTAACTTGGTTTATAACTTGTAAGTATTTGGACATACGGTAGGTGGGCTTCCATTTATATTTTTTCTCTGGGCCTGCAAATGTTAGCAAATATTGGGACTGGGCCTGCTGGTGGATTTCACTCCTTTCTCCTTGCTGCCTGGTCCCTGGTGATACTTGAGTGTGTGGCTTTTGCTAGGCTACAGGCTTCATGAGGGTGGGAAGTGTACCTGACTTGTTGATGGCTATGTCCCCTACCCCTTGTGCAGTCCCTGGCACATCACAGTGTTCCCAGTTAATATGGAATGAGTTACAATGTAATCTGAGAGTTGATATTTTTGCTTAACTCTCCTGAAATTATTTTCTTCTGTCATACATGTATGCACATTGCAGAGTATTTAAAATTTTCTCCTTAGAAAAGGAGAAAACATTTTTTGGTTATTTCTATTTTTCTGATTGAAAGGAAATTATATACATGGAAAAATAATCTGAAAAGTTTAAAAAAGTAAAAATAAGAAGAAAAGAAATTCACACATCACCCTAACCACACCGGAGCAATCATTATTAACATTTGGAATATTTATTTCCAGTCTTTTTTCATACATTTCTTTTCATAGTTGAAACCCTACCCAGAGATATATGACAATAAAATCACCATATTCCAACTGCTTGAGTGGCTTTCTTGCTGCTGTTTATCATTCCCTGTGATGCATTTTAAAAATAAATATAAAAAACTTCTAGAATACATGAAGAAATATTAAAGTAAGGAGTGGTATAAATACTTTCCAGAGAGGTGAAAGTGGTTCTAAATTTCTGTGCGTGGAGAGTGAGTGATTCACTTTACTTACCAGTTGTTTATTATTCTCATTGAGATCATGATCACCAATGAGGGTCAATTGTTAGCCATCTAATTTTTTTTTTTTTTTTGCAGCCTTTTTCTGTTAGGCTCTGTATGAAGACAGCTGGTCCACTTGGTCCTTTCCCTGCAGAAGCCGACAGATTGCCATACATGCATAGTTGTCATCAATCAGTACTCCACAAACATGTATCCCTTGATGCCCAGGTCCATGCACTGTTGAAAGCCCAAGAGTAGCCATTAGAACAGGAGAGAGATGACTAAATTCCACATTGCAATAAGCACGACAAGCCAATAAGTAAGGGTGCTGTGAGGACCCTGAAGACAGGCTGCCTTATTCAGCCTGGGCTCCGGTGAGGGCTTCCAGAAGAGGGGACATGTGAGCTCTATCTGGAAAGATGAGCAAGGGGTCGGCAGGTGCTGAAGGGAATCAGGTGTCGGGTTGAGGCCCTGAGCGGGTGGGACTGGTGAAAGGGAGCCTAACCCACACATCCAATGACTGTGTACTGTGGGTGGGGGACCACAGTGGCTCCTGAGCAGATAGAGATGGGTGGAATAAATGAATACATGAACAGAGCTTTGGGTGACATCCTACACAATAGACCTTCAGAACTACATCCTTGATAATTAAGCCCAAATCCAAGGCATTCTAGCATATCCCTAGTAATTTCAAATGTTCTCTACAATTTGGCAGGATCTATTAAAATTAAAAATGTGCACATCCCATGACCTAGGAATTCTACTACTTGGTTTCAAGCAGAGAAAAATCTTGTTCCAATTGCTTGCTTATGTAAAAGGGTACATATATCATAGCACTATTTGTAAAAATGACAAAAATTGGGAGGACCCAAATATGTATGCATAGAGGAATGGCTAAATAAACTAGGCTATATCTATCCCATGGAAATATATGGAAAGGTAGAAAGAGTAAGGTAGATTTATATGTACACAGGAAGAGCTCAAAGATGGACAGCTGAAGGAAATAAACAAGTCACACAATACATATACAATATAATACCATTCATGTAAAAAAATTCTCACACAAACATACCGTGTTTTCTCTGGTTACAGAGATATGCAATAGTTCACAGATATTCAAGTTTATATAAGAACATGGATAACTAAGTAAATGTATTGCTAGAGAACTTTTGTTAAACTGAAAATCAAGGCTACCTCTGAGCGTTTCAGTGATTGAAGGGGATGGCTAAAAGAGACTTAGGCCTTACCTAAAATTTTTTACAAGAACAGTGTATCCTGTGAAGTACCTGTGCAATTAAAGCTAAATTAAAACAGTGAAAATATTCTAACTTTCTGTGTAAATCAGTACCACTATTTGGAAACAAATTGAGCTACACAAAACAAGATATTCTAAAATGTTCCTACCTATGGCCTAGTAATTTTCCTTTTAGGAATTTGTCAAAAGGAAATAACCCTAGAAAGATGTTCCATGCAATATTATTTACAATGGTGAAAAAAGTAGAATCATCTGAAATGCTAAATAATGGGTGAAAGCTTAAACGGTAAGTTTACATCGTGAAATGTTGGGTAGCCATGAAAAGCTTGTTGTAGAAGAATTTCTATTGACTTATGAAAAGGTTGACAAAATAATAAGTCAGAATATAAAAATGTGAAGGTGGTATGATGTCAAATATGATATAAGTACAAATGCACACATGCCAGGCCCGTGGAGGCAGGGGGAGGGATCCAGGAGAGTCGTTTGATGAGGCCTCAAGTTCACCGATTTAGACTTTGGACATGATCTCTAAATGCAATTAAACAAATAATCACAGGAATACTCTAAATACATTGACACTGGTCACAGATATGCTCTTGCCATTTATCGTGTGGCTCTGATTGTTGTATGTACACGTTTAAAATATAGCACAATTGTTTTCATCCCACTTCAGGGTTGTTTCATGCCCAAAGCTTAACAGAGGAGGCCCAGGCTACTCCTGCGCACTGAGAGGCCCTGTTCTGCCACAGGCACCAGGGTCAGAAGGAAACACCCCCAAATGGCACTGTGCATGCTGGTTGTCTCTTGGTAGTGAGATTATAGATTTTCTCTTTATGGATAGTTTTCTGTTTTTTCTAAATTTTCTACAATGAGCATTTGCATTTCTTTCAGGATACAAAAATAGCTCCTTTAGTAGGGGAAAAACAAACAAACAAACCAAAATAACAGAAAAGGAAATGTCCCTTTTAAAATACAAAAGCAGCTCCTGGCTCTAGAATGTGCTACATCAGGATGTCCCCAGGTCCTGGGCAGACTGGCACCAGGGCTGGACAGAAACGATGTAGCTGGACCCTGCTCCAGTGTGTCACAGAGAGACCAGTGGTGACCAGCTCTCCCCCGCCCCTTCTGCCCCTGCACTTCTAGGTGAGGCCAGAGTGATTCTGTCGGCCAAAGGGGCAAGATGAGTTTGCTTCAAAGCCAGAGCCGATGTTGGGGAGATAACCCAGGCTCCTGACAGACTGGATGAACCTGGGGCCCTGGATCGATGGCTCCAAATCAGCTCAGAGGCAAGGAAGAGCCACACATTTGCAGGAGCAAATGGGATACCCACATCAGGCTGATAAATAAATCCTTTTATCGAGGGACTTCAGAACAGAGGACTTATTTGCATGGTAGACAAGCCGCACACGGGATGGTGGCACAACCGCGTGAGAAAACACAAGAATCACTAGATTGCGGTGAAATCCTTATTAATGGAGTTGGGCCTTACTCATGACAGGTTCAAAGAGTGAGTGAGTGTGTGTGTGTGTGTTTTATAACCAGCAAAAGTGAATATCCCTTCCCCCCACCCTCCACCCCCAACCCCCAGGCTTTTTCTTCCACTAACAAAGCGGGTGTAACTGGTTCTATCAGCAGAACAAACACAAGGCCTTTGGTGTTTCCCCTTGTGAGGAAATCGCTCCTGCCTCCTCCAGGAGCACATGCCCTGATGGGTCAGGACGCAAACCGGGTGTCTAGCGCCGAGAAGCTGGGGCCTGCAGCCAGAACCCTCGTTAGAGGAAGCTGCTGCTATTTCCAGCCTGCCTCTATTCAGTGAAAGCAGGTCATTACAAACACAGCACGTTTTTGCATATTAACCAAATTAAAATAATAATATGTTCTCTCCTTTCATGTGCTATACTGATAAATCCCAATTTATGAATGAAACATGTTGATTAGTTAGTTAAAAAATAATTAGTCCCAGAATGTGCTTCTAAGTCGGAGACTTAATGAATGCACACAAATACGTTTTTCCAAGTCTTCAGCAGATTAGTCTTTTAAAGGAAAATATTCATAAGATGTGTTCATGAGAGACAAATGATGAAGTGGCGTGATTTATTTTCCTTTCTTTCTCTCTGTGTGGGATAATATTGGGATGCTGTTTAGTGCCTTGTCAGGCTGAGTCACTTTAGCAATATGCAGCCAAGCAATGGCTGTTCTATTCAATTGAGTTCTGACATGCAGGTTGTCAAGAGAAAGGTCCCAGCTCAGAAGCTCAGTCTTGTCCTGGAGAGAACGTTCCAGCTCTGTTATGGAGCCCTCCTTTCTGGGGTCCAAAGATTAATTACAGAAAGACCAGGGTGGTGGAGAAACAGAGAGTGGCATCCACAAGGCCAGAGTGGTTGGAGTCTCCTATATTTTCATCACATACCCATGGCTGAGAAAACCATTATTGGGTTTCAAATACAATCTGAGTGCTTTGGCCATGAGAATCAGATGACCCAGGCACTCTTAGAACAAAAGGCACAAAAATGGCTGCCAAACCTTTAACCCACAGACCCACTGACCACCGCTAGCCTGGGAGGCTACACTCAGCAAAATTGCATCTTACTGGGGCTATTACATTCCAAAGACAGCTTGGACTACCTTGGACATTGTAAAAACCACTTTTGAAAATTTCTTAACTTGCCTATCAGCTGTTCATGATACAGTGAGGCTGATTGTTTAATGTCCATTGTTGGACCAGACAGATCACTGTTTCTTTGATCGAGCCCCAAATAAAGTAGTAGGCTTGCATTTACGAACCTTGTTGTTTGCAAATCACATGCATACCCAGATGCCTTGGCCATGAGAGGCCCATAGGAACAGAAGGGAGTGGTGGGAACATTTTTAGATCCAGGCTTTGTTCCACATTACTCCATGGCGTAGGTCACTGAGGATTATGGTGAGGGGAATGGCCCATGTTCCTAAAATTTCCTTTTTTTCCCAAGCATGTACAGTGGAATTCACGTAAGTTAAGTTGCCCTACTCCCCTCTACAGCATGGGCTAAGAGAATGAGATTTGGGGTCGGGCAGACCTGGCTGTACAAACTATTATCTTACTTCTCTGAGTTTCAACGTGCATATCTATAACTTTGGGATGATAATACTAATACCTGTATGACACCTGGTGCCAGGAACTGTTCTAGGTGTTTTATATACCTTCGCTCCTCTGATACTGACGATTTACCTACCTGTGAGACAGGATGGAATAATACAATCTGTATAAAGGCTTGGCGCATTGGGGACTGCAGTGCCTGGTAGCCCTGCTGTTGCCTAATTGCTGCTGTCCAGGGTCACCCTCCATGCCTCCCTGTCACACTTCCCCCACTTCATTCATTCACTCATCACCTTTCATTAATTCAACAGATATCTGCTGACACTCTGGCCTCTGAGGGATCAGCGACAAAGAGGTCCTGAGAGTTCCGCTAAGAGCCTGTCTCTTCTGCCTCTCTGCTTTTACTGTCCCCTCAGTCTGACCCCTCAGGAATGACCCGCTCTTAGAGTCTGCCTAGTGGACACACCCGACAGGACTCGGCGCAGGCTTTGCTTCCTCCATGGAGCTTTGTCTAGTCCACCATGAGCTGATAGTCCTGAAGTTCCACAAAAAGGCTGGAATCCATTCTGACGGGCCACGCCATCGCCCTGCCCGGTCAGTCAGCAGTAGTGGGAACAAACCTTCAAAATCCCCTCTGATGCCCCCTGTCCCCTCCCCACTCTGTGGTCCCACGGCACACTGTGTCTAATTCCATTTTGCTCTATTATCCTCTGTTTTCAATTTTGGCCTTTCTCATCTGTCTGCCCTACTGACCATGAGGCCCTGGAGGCAGTTTGACTATCACTCATCTCTGTGGGTCCCCGGGCTGGCCACTGGAAGGATCAGTAATGGAGAGGGGGAGAAGCAGAAGATGGTGGAAGACGAGAAGCATGGGGAAAGAGAGCCGGGCTATTTTCAGCCCATGAGGAAGTGGCCACAGGCTATAAATCTGTCTTTATAGACACCTCCCCCAGCCATCTGCCCTCAAAACTTTGGCACAAGAAATTTCTGCCTTGCCTATAAAAAATCAGCTCAGATGAAAATTATATATGTGTTGAGTATTATCTGGGTTTTTCCTTTAGAAAGGAAACAAATATCTTGCTCTTGTCTGTGTCTGTTTCATTGCCCAGCCCTTTGAGGCTCTGGTCTGTGAATGTCTATGCCAGTGAGTATGGCTGAGAATGGATGCTTTATGTGCAAAGGAAGCGGGCTTTTCTTTGGCTGGTTCTCTGAACCCAGCTGCCAGTCACAGGGCTGGCTGCCTTGATCTGCTTCAAGGAAGTCTCACGTCTGTGTTTTAGCATTGTATTGAGGAAGCTTCTGACTTTCCAGGCAAGCCTCTGGGACACCCTCTGAGTCAGGAGTGCCCTGGGGCCATGGAAGGCCCAGGCCCCAAGTGCCAGGCCTCATGGAGCAAGGGCA
This sequence comes from Lepilemur ruficaudatus, assembly GCA_963574885.1. Lineage (NCBI taxonomy): Eukaryota > Metazoa > Chordata > Mammalia > Primates > Lepilemuridae > Lepilemur > Lepilemur ruficaudatus. The sequence continues at coordinate 32,408 of CAUYRT010070075.1, forward strand.
CAGGGCCCTTACACTGTCTTTCCCATTGGGAAGCTGCCTGCGGCAGTGCAAAGGGATCAGGTAGATGTGGGTGCAAATCAGACTCTAAGTTCCCAGCTGGGTGATCTTGGACAAGCTTCTTGACCTCTCTATGCCTTAGTTTCCTCATCTGAAATATGCAGAGAACAGAATTGCCATCTCAATAGAGTTGCTATAAGGAATAGGTGAGATAATGCACATTTTGGGAACTGAAAATTTAAGTGCACATGTTGATTTATTATAATGTAACAGGAGATTAAAATTGAAGTTCTAGCTGAGGCACCAAGGTATGATAGCTGTTGCATTCCTCAGGTGGAGTGAGGCCAAGCAAGAGCAGAATTTACTAAAGAAAAGTGCAAACATCAGTTGCAAACTTCTCAGAGCTCTTCACCACTTTGGAGGAGAGAAAAGCGTTGGGTTGTTGAAATGTACGAAAGATCCTGCACAGACGTCTTTGGAAAAGGAGTCTGTGCCCTCACCCTTAGCTCTAGTCCATTGTGACTCTCAGGAAGCTTGCGTCATGTACCTCACAGCTACGGGCCGTGATGGGCCTGGGTCCAACTCACATTCAAGGACACTACAGTGGCTGGTAGCAGAAGCGGAGAGGGGTAGGGACATGACCTAGAACGCCAGGTCAGAGGTAGGTGAGGAGGAAGGGTGTCACATTTGGAACAGCAGTAAGAATGTCAACCTTGGGTCATTGTGAAAGGGATGCTGTCCAGAAGGAAGTACCTGAAGGGAGAGGCCAAGAGGGGGAATGGGAAGCCACCAGACAAGTGAAACACCCACCTGCATTGAGGGCGTTTAATCATAGGTGGGCCAGTATGGCTGTCCCCAGAAAACCTATAGAGCACCCAGGAGGGAAGCTGTCAACATAAGACATTCATCAGACTCAAAGAGGGCAAAACCAGCCTTTGACAGTACCAACCAACTAAGAGCTTCTCTATCCCCCTTTCCTCCCTTTGCTAGCCCCATGTGACTCTTGGAGGGACCAGAAAATAGGTTAGCAAGCCAGTGGAGGAGCAGAACGGCCAAGCCCACAGGTTCCTGCCAGCAGCTGGCCTCGGGGGAGGTGGGGTGAAATGTAAGTAATGAATTGAGGCAGTGTCTCTGATTTAAAATGACCACAGGACCTTTTATTACCTAACAGTGACTGGGAAACTCAGGGAACCGTCCACACTCTCATTCAGGAGCAGGGGACTGATTGAACATAATGAATAGTTTTGAAGGGAAACGGGGGACAAAAATAAAGTTGCTTTTATGAGCCCTGATTGTTTAACGCACTGGACACATTATTACTTACCCAGCACTAACCATGAGCTAAACACTGTACAAAGAACTTTGTATTTTCAAAATAAGCCACCAAGATGAGTGCTATTATAATCCCCATTTTGCAAAGGAAGAAAGTGAGGTTCAGAAAGGTTAGATACCGTGACTCGGGTTTCAGGATGGGTGGGATGGAGCCAGGATTGGAAGCCAGATAGAGAGGCTCCAGCGCCGGTGGCCTATCACCATCCCTCTGCTGTGTCTTGGTGGGCAGATCAGACAAGGTCCTCGGGAAGGGCTAAAGTTGTCTTTCATGCCTCCAAGTGCATTCAGCTAAAAATACCCCAGGAGCTCATAGGAATTTTCACCAATCCTTTTGGGGAAGGATTTCAGGGGGACATGCTGTTTTGCTTAGAAAGACTTTGTTTTAAATCTGGAGACCTACTCAAGCTAGCTTAAGGGAAAAGAAGGTTATCACTGGGATGTATTCTGGAAGCCTGTCCTGACTCTCTCTGCCTCCATCCCTCTCCATACTCATGTCCCTCCTTCTCCTCCTGGGTGTCCAGGTGGCAGAGCAGGACTGCCCCGGCTCCGGGTTAAGGGGGCTTCAGTCCCAGCTCTAGGGAGACCAGTGGCTGAGTCCTGGTAAGTGTAGAGAAAGGTTCAGTTAAATATATATAGGGCACCTCTTAGGCACCAGGCTTTGTTTCAGGCACTTGGGATATAGCAGTGCACAAAATAGGAAAAAAAGAGAAAACCCTCACAAAGCCCCCAAACAAAAAAGCTGGGGGGGGGGGCGTATCTCTTCTAGTGAGCTTCTGATGGGTCTACCCTGTCAGGTCAGCTGACCTCTTCCCTGGGCCAGACATCGGCGCCCGGGGGGCGGGTTGCGGAGTGCGCGCGGGTCCGGGTCTGGGCCTGAAGGACGTGGACATGCCGTTGAGCTGAGCTGGTTCTGGCAGGTGTCAGCCCCTGCACGGTGGGCTAGATCCCGCGGCTTTCTCTCTCAGAAGGGCCCCTACCCTGCTAGCCTTGCCCAGGTGTTTCTCATACTGGGTTTGACACACAGCTGTCCTTTAGCGCCCACCCGCTTTTGTGCTGAGATGAAGCCAAATCTTATTTTTCCCGTTGCTTTTTGGCCTACTCTCCGCCCGAGTGAACCTTTGTAAGGAGGAAATGGAGACGTGTCCCCTGCCTGGTGCCGGAGCCCCTGAGGCGGAGCGGGCCGGATGACAGCACACAAAGAAGGGACGGACTGTACTGGAGCTCTTCTTGTCCCCCAGATGGCCCCCTCTGCAGCAGGGACCCTATCAGAGCGCCCTCATCCTCCATGTCCTGCAGGCTGGGACTGGGATGACTGGACACTGAGGGCCCTCTCCCGCTTCCTGTCCGATGGCCACTGTGATCAGCTTCCTTCATGCCGGCTGCTGCTGTTCAGTCTGCCCGGCCCGGCTCTGGGCCTCCCGCCTTCCTGCCATTTCCATAGCCTATTTTTTTCTTTCTTTTTTCATTTTTTTTTTTAAACATGAGCTACTGCGCATTCAGTAATGGAATAGATTACATCAGATGCTGCATTTGCCGGCCTCAGTGCTGAGCTTGCTCCTCATGGCTGCGGCAGAGGATGCAGACCTGGTCTACACGAGGATGGAGTGCGAGGTGCAGAACCCCCTGGACGGGTTTCTTGGGCTTCCAGAGTTTTGTCAGTTGGGAAGTGTGGTACTCTCTGTCTTTTGCTGATGGTTTAAGAGCATGAAAGCCTGAGCCAGGGAGACCAGGATTCAATCCTGCCAGAGCCACTTTCTATGCATGACCCTAGGCTTGTAACTTAACCCTTGGTGCCCCAGTTTCTCATGTAAAAGGAAGTTAAAATCATCTCCTCACTGCACCATTGTGCATTGTGAGTTGCAATCAGGATAATGTACATAAGGTGCTTATCATGGTTTCTGGCATGAAGTGAGGGCCGGATACACAGCAGGCATTGTTAACACATTTGTTACACCCCTTCTCGAATTCTGTCCCCAGACATAATCTCCATGGCCACAGTGACAGTGTGCTGAAATCAGGCTTTGCAGTCAGACAGACTTGCAAAGTTGTGACAATCACATGTACTTCTAGATTGTTAGGAGGATTAAATGGGATAATGAATATAATCACAATACCCATGTGTAAGTGCTTTGCATGCCTTATTCATTTAATCCTCACAGCTACTCTAAGAGGTAGGTAATATCATTACATGCATTTTACACATGGGTAAACTGAGGCATTAGTAGGGGTATTCTGGTTCAGGCTACACGCTAGTGAGTGAATAAGGCAGGAATCGGGTACAGTAAGCATGTTTACTCCCTGCCATCCTCTGCCACGTGGTCTGAAGTGCCTGGCACCTAGTAAGAGTTTTTAAAAAGTGAATTACATTTCTACACATTGCAGATGTATGAATAACAAGGCTACAGAGCAGAGTGGATGTCTGGGACAATGTCCGTGGGAATCACCACGGAATAAAGTCAAGCCAGTGGTGTGACCAAATAAGGGTAAGAGCACCCACTCTGTGCCAGGTGATCTCCTGGGGTGTGGCGTGTGCAATTCAAATTAATCCTGAGAACCATGATGTGTGGTAGACACATGGGTTCCTTTAGTTCATGTGAATTCTGTCCACACATATCGCTGAGCTTCCTGATTTCTGATTAAGGCAGAAAACCACTTTTCCTAAGAACTGGGGGCAAAAGTGACTCTTACGGCTGGCCCAGTCAGAATAGCAAACAGGATGTGCAAAGATTTGGAAGGACAACTTCGCCATGGCCAAATTTCCAGCCTTAGTTTTTCCACTGGTCCGGAAAAATATATGCACAGAGCAAAGCAGTCTCCAGGCTGAAAACCTGGAGGTGTCAGTCAAGGGCCGGGAGGAAACAGATGGCATGCTCAAATTAGGTGATTTGACGAGCCTTCAATAAAGAAGCTATTTACAAAGGTGTGGGGGACCCACAAGATATAATGCAGTTGCCTGGGGCTGATAATAGCTGAGTGCTATCACCTCTCTTAGACCTGAGTGGATAGGGGGATGGAGTGCTGAGCTGGACATTGAGAGAGAGCCCAATGTGCAGGCGACCAGTTGGCAGGACCTGTGGCCTTTGGTCAAGGTACCCAGCCAATCCATAGTGGCCCAACAAGGGGGAGGCAGGGGAATAATACCCCACCCTCACTTCCCATCTCCTGTGTGGGATCCCTCTTGTTTGAGTGCACGCTGGAACCAGAGGGTAAAGGAGTGCCATTTGTTCGGGACACTGAGATCATTCCCCCGGGGACACAGAACAGGGTGGAACAGGCTGGAGTGTGGGTCTAGGGAGGCAAAATGAAGATTTCTGCAACCCTGGTTCTCCACTGGAACACCAGAGAGGCTGTTACCCTCCTGGGACTGGGGATTTGATGGTGGCCTCTTTCTGGGAGTGTGGAGAGGGGTGGCAGGGGCACAGCTAGGTTTGTGCTGGCCGAGCTGAGGGCCCGAGATTATCTCTGACCCTCTACAGCAGGGATGGAATCTCTCAACCCATTTGAATCAAGTATTGAATCTAAGTTTTCTCTGTGGCCATTCTCTTAAATGCACAAAATAGCCAAAGAAGCCTTGCCAAGTTCAGGAGTGACTCTGATTGCAAACTCCGTTACGTCCTTCAAACCCAGCCTAAATTTCATTTCTTCTGTGATGTCTTCCCTGATGTTTGTGTATGTCTGTCCCACATACAGAAATAAAATAAAATATAGACCCCCGCAACGTCATGTTTTATTCATCTCCGTATGCTTAGAACCTGACACAAGGCTAACATATTGTAGAATACCAATAAATATTTGTTAAATCTTTATGTCTCTGGAGTCCTCAGCAGATTCCAATGTAACCAGCATTTATTAAGCCCCTACTACTTTCCAAGCACTGTGTTAAGCCATTTTCATATCAATTCTCTAATTTAATATTCCTAACAACCCCAATTATGTTACCTCCATTTTTACAAACAAGGAAAGTGAGGCACAGAGAGATGAAAGAGGCAGAATGTGGATTTGAAGAGAGTTCTGCTTCTCTGGTCTCATGCTCTTTCCTTTCCTGCTCAGGAGCTGTCCCTTGATTGGTCACTGAACAGTTATTTCATACATATGCATGAACTGAATGCATGAATGAGCCCCGCAGAGCCCCTGTGTGTGTGTGTGTGTGTGTGTGTGTGTGTGTGTGCATGTGCTTTGTGAATCTCTGAACCTATCATCGATGGTGCCGGCCTGACAGTGCTCATCCCACATTGAGAGCTGCTGCCAGCTAAAGTGCTCATGGCTATTCTCCCTGTGAAGTCTGCGTTAAACTCATCATTCTATATGAGATTGGGTCAGATGAATGCTGTCCTTGAACTCGGCTCTAAATTGAGTGCAGGTGTCTGGCTCTTGCTTGTACCCATTGATTCAGAACACACATATTTCTGACAGTTTCTTCCATTGAGCAATGAAAACATATACCTTTTAGTTGCTCTACAATGGAGCTGCCAAATTGTAATTGGCCAGTAAAATCCACCTGTTTTAGAAGAGCCCCAAACATAGCCCCACTTAGCAAGAAGAGAAAAAGTTAAAAGCTGCTCCTTATTATACATATTTCATATGCCCTGAGCTGGCATGTAGCTCTCTCAATCTTCATAACAGCTCTGAAGATAGAAGCTATTGTCAGTTGTATTTTATAGACGATGGGCCTGAGGCCTCCGGGTGTCGGGGGCACTTGTCCAAAAGTCACACAGCGAGGAAGTGGCAGAGCCAGGACTCAGGGCAGACCTGGAGTCTGGCTCTGGCCATGGACGGCATTAGCCCCAGGGTGCTTTCCGCTGCTTCTAAGTCATTGGCCTCAATCACAGGTAGTATCACCTCAATTCCTTCTCTTCACCTTCTGCCCTATTTTACGGAGGATTCAGGGCAGATTGGGATCTGGCCTAGAAAAACATCCTCCTGACCCCTCAGAGAGAAAAAGACAGGAATATGTTTCTAGGCTGTTCTGTAGAATCTAAGGTACTTTCATGACACGTGTTTCTCCTTCTTAGTAGTCCTCAGGACACTTTATCTCTCCTGCCATACGGCCCTTGTCACTGGCTGCTGTGTTTATTTCTACCCTATCTCCATCTCCGGGCAGGGTTCGGGGCTGGGGCTGCGTCTGAGCCTCCTTATCTCTTTCCACACCTGAAGTCTCAGTGGCCCCCAGACATTTACCAAGCACCACGTGTGTGCCAAGCACCATGTCAGACCTTTCACAGCTGTGATTGTGTTTCTTCTCTGTGGCACCCATGTGAAGTAGATTGCAGGATGCTGAGGCTAGCAGGGGTGGAAGAAATAGCCCAAGGCCGCAAAGCCAGCAAAGGGCAGAACTGGGATTTGAGCACGGGCCCATTTTGGTATTTCTGTGCCACAGCACCACTGAGTAGGTGCTCAGTAAAAGTTGGTTGAATGAAAAAGGAAGTGAGGAAAAGCAGAAGGAGGAATATTGAAAACATTTCAAAACAGCAAAATTAAAGAGAAGCAATCCATATTTCAAAGTAGTCAATTGGTAGATTAGAGAAACGGGTTTAGGACCTGACTTCCTTTCTTCTAAGGTCACAAAAAGAAAGGCACACACCACACACCCAAGCTCAGAGAATGAGAAGCCAGAAGCAGGTGGAGTTTTAGCCGCAGAGTGGATTTTTCACTGGGCTTCCGGTGGAGAGGCAAATGTTCCAGTCGTTGTCATAATATCATGTGGCATGTGCTCTGTGTTTGAAACAGTAATATTCCTTTCAGTGAACTTGGGCAATGTATAGATACAGTATACATAGACTTATATGTGCAGTGAAGTTAGAGAAGTCACTGCACTTGGAGTTAAATAACCAAGGTTCAAATTTCAGGTCTATTGTTTGCAAGCTACCTGGCCTTAGGTAAAGCCTCTCATCTCTGTTAACCTCAATTTCCTCATCTGTAAAATAGGCATGACCAGATTACGCAGTAGTAGATAGAATTAAGTGCCGAATATAAGTACCCCTAACAAAGGCTTTGTTCGGTGTAGTTCTAATTCATTTGAAACGAGCAAAGGCAAAGTAGCCTCCTCTGTTCCACCTCCCCAGCTGGGTTAGCACCCAGAGGCAGTTCAGGGTGGTGGGGGATACCACAGACTCTGGAGCCAGGCTGTTGGGGTTTAAATATGGCTTTGCCGTTTCCAAGCTGGGTGGCCTGGGGCAATTTAACCTTCATTGCCTCAGTTTTCTCATCTGCAACGTGGCAATAATTACAGGGCCTCTGTCTTAGATCTCCTAAGAAGAGTTCTTGGAGCCCTGCCTGGCACATAGCAAGTGTCCAGAAAATGCGAGTTACTACAGTGTGATTATTAGTGTGTGCGGAGTGTTTTCTTACGGCTGCGTTTCAACTATTGCACCGTTCCCTCCCCCATATTCCAGCTGCTGACCCGTAGGACCCAGATGTGCAGGGCAGCGAGGAAGAGGGAACGCTGTAGTCTTTCAGTGATGTCAGGAAGGTTCCTTATCAATAATTGAACAGTTTTTCCAGGAACCCAATCTAGAGAGTGCAGTGCCCCGGCTTTAGAAGACCTGGCTGGCTGGTGTTCCCAGAAGGCTTTGGGCAGAGGGGGATTGTTATCTTGGTGTTGGTCCTGCCTGCCCTGTGGGGGAGGGGTCTGGCTGCTGTCGCAGGGGTTCTTGCTACAAGGTGGGACTCTAGTCTCAAGGTCTTCCGCCGGGTCCTCCCTTGCAGTCTTGCTCCACAGCCCTCAGAGTCACAGCCCTCTTCTTCACCTGCAGCGCCCAAGCCAGGAGGCTGGAAACTATGCAGAACACCTCCCCTCACTGCTCACTTTCAAGCCATCCACAGCCCAGATGATTTGGTTTTTAAACATGTCCCAAATCTCCCCATTCTTCCATTCTTGTTTCCACCACACTCATCTGGGCATGCCTGGGCACCAACAGGACCTCTCTGATTTCCCTGACCCCTACCCTGCACCCCTCCCCCACTGCCCTCTTCCTAGCACATGCATGCGCATGCGTATGTGAGCCTGCACGCTCGCGCGCGCGCGCACACACACACGGCTGATCTGGTCATGTCACCTCCATGCCTAAGCCCTTCAGTGCCTCTGTGTTGCTCTTAAGAAAGTGTTCAGCCCTCCATGCCACCCTCTAGGCCTGTGTCCAACCTCTATTTGGCTTTGTCCAGCGTTACCCTCTGGTCAATGAGCCCTCTGGTCTTCATTCGCGACCTCAGTTCCCGTGCCAGCGAGGGCTAATTCTTCCCTCGGGGCCCTTGCCCTTCTTGTTCTTTCTTCTATGACTGGTGCCTTCTTACCACACAGGTCTCAGATAATGTCACCTCCTCAGAGAAGCCTTCCCTGCCTCCTGTCTAAAGCAGTGACCCCACACTCTCAGGCTTTCTTCCCTGCCATGGCCCTGGAGTATTTCCACCGTGACACTCACACCAACCAGAATGATTTCATCAACCTACCAGCTTTCTTATTTATCATCTCTCTCTCCCGCTAGAAGGTGAGCCCCTTGGGGACACAGATCCTGTCTGTCTTGCTCACAGCTGTATCCTCAGGACCTCCAATAGCCCCCAGTGCCTTGCAGGTACGGAGCAAGTATTTATTGGTTGGATGAAGGGCAGCTGGAGGTTTGTGCAGTGAATGAAGTGCGGTGAGTGCTGGGCTTGGTTCCCAGCTCTGTTACCTGCTCTCGGTGTGCGATTAAGCACGTTGTCATCCTTGTAACTCTCTGAAGCTGCAGTTGGAGGCAGGAGATCTGGGGTCCAGACTCTGTCACTTCCAGCTGTGTGAGCTTGGACAGTTCACCTAAACTCTTGGGAGCCTCTGTTTCCTTATCTGTCAGTTGAGGATTGTACTGCCTGCCTCACAGGTGACCAGTCAAGATTCCAAGAGATGAAGCGTGTGGAACGCACGCAGGCAGATGGAATCTAGCACATTTGGGAGTGATGGGAGTGGAGCCTGGGGCCTGCCAAATCCCATTGGCTTTTTGCACTGAGAAGGGCAGACAGATCCCATGTTCACCCCACAGAAGCCACAGCCAGAAGGGCTGAAAGGCAACCCTCCAGCCCCAAACCTGGTTAAATAGCACCTCACTGCAAAGGCACCCAGCTAAAGCAACAACACCCAGAGTGTCTGCTGTCTGCTTTCAGGGAAGGAAGGCTTCCTCTTAACCTCACCAAGGTTCCCTTTGGGAAGGGGCTGCCAGGGGGCTCAGATGCTCAACCGCAACCTTTTATTCTGCAGTGTTCAGTGTCCATCATGAAAAGTGGATGTCTGGATAGAACTCAATGGATTATATTTATGGTATACAGTTGGCCTTACAGTCTCCCCCACTCCCCACCAGAACCACAAAGATAATAGGTCAAAAGGCTTGAAAGTTACAACATTTGCTTTGTTTGAAAGACTTTATCACAACACTGGCTGGAAAAGATAACAAAAAGGATAAAAATGCGTGAGATTCTGTGCACCAATGTCAGAGTTGCTGGTGATAAGGAGGGTGCCATGTGATCCAATCACCACGGGAACTGGTCCCTTTAAATTTTATTGCCATGAACTCCTGGCTGTAAAGGTTGGGACTCATAGGAAAAATGTTCATTATTTTAACTCTAAAGCTCTCTAATACAGACTTCCTCCCCCTTTTTTGGATCCTACTGAAACAATTTATTTTATAACTGTGACCTAGAAGTCAGGGTTGCTCTAGCATTAAAGCCAGAAAGGGTTATCAGTGCTTAGCACATATGCTTCTGCCTGCTTTCTGGGATGCTGCGTCTTTTTTTTTTTTATCTTTGAAAATAAAATAGTGTGAGGTAAGGTACTTAACACGGTATCTGGTATATAGTAAGCACTATGTAAACATTAGCTGTTATTATTCCTACTCCTGTTGCATCAACAGTAATATATATAAATGCACATTGTAACCTAAAGTCCTTTTGTGGAGTGAGTAAGCAGTAAAGAAATTCTAGGAGTCTGAAATACATTCTAACAGCCTGGATGGAGTAAATTTGGGTCCAGTGCAGGTGACCCTTAACACAGCCATCCCATATCCACAGGTGACGCTGCCTGTCTCTCACCCCTAAAGAATCCCCCACTGAATGGCAGGAGGTAACTCATATAAAGCAAACACCTACCAGGCACCTCCAAACACCTCATTGCATTTAAGTCTCGTGGCAATTTTGGGAGGTAGGGCTGGTTTTCCCCAACTTACAGACAGAGAAACTGAGTCTCAGCACAATTCAGTAACTCACCAGAGGACTATAACTAGAAAGCGATCAGGCTGGATTCAAACCTGTATCTTTATGACCTTAAAGACTGCAATTCTGCACTGTCTGGAATGGTTCTTGCATCTTGGCTATTTCTTTACGAGCCTGCAGCAAGTTTGAGCTTGCAAAATGTGCATTGGTTTAAAACATGGCCTCCTGAGCTGCAATTCATTTTCCAGCATTCATTCCCCGTTTTGAGGGCAGCCCTACACTAGGCCTTTGACTTCTCTGCCGTAGCTGGTCAGGCCTCTCATCTGTAACCCAACCCATGGTCTGAGCAGAAATCTAGTCAAAGTAAGTTATCGGCTGTCAGGGCTGCTTAAATATTTCATGGTGGCCTGGATCACTCTGCTCTGGGGGCAGGCAAGGCAGCTAATGGATCAGCCGCAGGCACCAGATGTCCAGGGGCTGGGGATGGATGGCCCGGCAGAGGAGACAGGCAGATGATAGATGCTTCAGGCCAAGCGTCTTGCCAAGGACAAGGCTGCATGTTTACAAGGGGTCAAATTTTAAAATACCTAGTTTAGGTGGGCCCTTGAACCTGGACTTAGAGGAAAAACTGTTGTAGCGGGGAGTCAGGGAGAGATAAATTCACACCTAATGGGTACAATGCACACTATCTGGGTGATGGGCACACTTAATATTCATAACTTTGACTCAAACTGTACAAAAGCAATGCATGTAACCAAAATGTTTGTACCCCTGTAATATTTTGGAAAAAAATTTAAAAATGTTTACAAATTTTAAAAAAGAAAAGCTGTTTTAGTGTTTTTATGACCCTTATATCAGCTGTTGCATGATCTTCTAAGAAACACACACACACCCCATGAGGAAACTGGCTGAGCACCCCAATCTGCAGATGGGTAAATTGAGGCTTATAGAATTAAAATGTGCTCTAGGTCTCCCTGGAAGTAATGACAACTTTGAGGTTTGATCCCAGTTTTCTCTGTCTCCATCTAAGAGAAGTAACAGGTTATTAGGCAGATCCTGGAACCTGGAGAGAGAAGCAGCTGGATTCTCTCCTGACGCCCTCCCCTCCTGCCCAAGGGCTGACCACTTTCCCTGTCTGAGCCTTAATTGCCATCTTCTGAGGAATTCTTGGGATCCATGATGCCATTGCCCACATAACGTGTTTCCCCTGGCAGCAGATTAGGCAGGGGCTCCTGGCAGAGAAGACAGGGAGGTGGGCCAGAGGGATGGTGAGGCCACTGCAATTCTGTGCGTGGGATTTGGGCCTAGAGGGACAGTCACCAATCCTGAGCTGAGAAATGACCTGCAGACCTGGAGGTCATCCACATTTGTGGATGTGTTGTTTGGCAGTTTTTAGAAGGGCATCTGCAAAGAGAGACGGATCTGCTGATGGTTGGGGGGAAACGCCAGAGAGGTGAATTCACCGGAAATTGCATCTGTCATATGTGGAACAGTGCAGCTAGGGCAACAAGGAGCCCGGGTACTAACAAGGGAGGTAAGGAGTTCTGAAAGGTGGCATCTACCGACATGGGACGTACGTAGGTGTAAAATGACAGCTCTCCGCTTCTTATCCACTCAGGAATGGTTTATTGAATGCCTACTGTATGCCAGGCACTGAGCGATGTCCTGGAGACATGGTGTGAATCCGACGGACACATCCCTGCTCTCTTGGGGCCTGCATACTGGTTGGGGGAGGAGAGCGCTATCCCCAAATGGGAAATTCAATGAGTCCCAAGGGCTCTTCAGGAAACAGAACGGGATGGGATGGAGTGACCTTTGAGCTGGTCCTGAAGGGTGAGGTGGAGCCAGCCAGGGGGAAGTCTGGAGAAAAGAGCAAGAGGAGAGCCCCAGGCTGCGTCTAGATTAGGAGGCCTCCAGCTGAAAGTAACAGAAAACCAACCCAAGGTGGCACATGTGATAAGGCCGTCTCTTATCTCCCTGTGCTGTGAGTTCTCAAGTGGAGGGTGGAAAGTGGGGGCAGGCACTGTTCCAGCACAGCGTCTGGGCCTGGGCTCCTCTGTGTCTCTCCTTTGTCCATCCCAGCTTCCCAAGGCCGATCCCTCACGGTGCCTGCAGTGCTAGGCACATCCAGACTGACTGTGTCTAGGGGAGAGAAGAAAACTTGTCTTGTATGTCTTTTTTTATTTTTATTTTTTTGAAATAGGATCTTGCTCTGTTGCCCAGGCTGGGGTGCAGTGGTATCATCATAGCTCACTGCAGCCTCAAACTCCTGGCCTGAGTAGGTGGAGCTACAGGTTCATGTCATGACGCCCAGCGAATTTTTATATATATATATATATATATATATTTTTTTTTTTTTTTTAGCAGAGATGGGGTCTCACTCTTATTCAGGCTGGTCTCAAACTCCTGAGCTCAAAGGATCCACCTGCTTTGGCCCCCTAGAGTGCTTGTATTACAGACGTGAGCCACTGCACCTGGCTCTCTTGGGTCTTTTTTTTTTTTAAAGACACTTTCCCTGGGAGTTTTTTTTTTTTGAGACAGAGTCTCACTGTGTTGCCCAGGCTACAGTGAGTGCCGTGGCATCAGCCTAGCTCACAGCAACCTCAAACTCCTAGGCTCAAGCGATCCTTCTGCCTCAGCCTCCCAAGTAGCTGGTACTACAGGCATGCGCCACCATGCCCGGCTAATTTTTTCTATATGTTTTTAGTTGGCCAATTAATTTCTTTCTATTTATAGTAGAGACGAGGTCTCGTTCTTGCTCAGGCTTGTCTTGAACTCCTGACCTTGAGCTATCCGCCCGCCTCGGCCTCCCAGAGTGCTAGGATTACAGGCTTGAGCCACCGCGCCTGGCCTCCCTGGGAGTTTTTCTTGAAGACACTTTCCCTGGGAGTCTCCCAGCACACTCTTCCTTAGACCAGACCTGGCTCACAAGCCAGCCCCGAACTACACAAGTGAGTGAAGTGGTATTGCCGATGACCCTATGGGTATCTAATTGAGACGGGATGCGGTAAGACAACCTTTCCTAAGTAGCGGACACTTCTGTCAGGTCAGGGTTCTGTTAGCCAGGAGGGAGAGGCGAGAGGGTGTTCACAAGGCAACCAACCTGCAGTACCCAGTACAAATGGGAACTAGCTGGTGGCTAGAAGTAGGAAGAGAAGGCAAATATAGAAAGAACATGGTGTCCCACCAGGAGGTAAGGTCAGGGAGGTGAGCAGGGAGCCCTTGAATCACTTGTCAACAAGCGGAGTAACTCATCTGTGAGAAATGAAGACGATAATAAGGTGTTCCATAAATTCAAGGTAGCAACGATGGTGAGGCTCACCGTTATTTTATGGTGGGAATAAAGAAAGGTTAACCGCCGTCAGACTCTGGCATGCTATTGATTGTAAAATATGCTCTGATTTCTGAGAAGTTAAAATGTGAAAAAAAAATGTACGTGTGTTAGAATCATCGAAATATGGTAGTACCAACTTCCAGGGCCAAAGCAGAAATGGAATGTTGTTGTTTGATTTTTGGTTTTCTGCCAGTACAGTGATAACATTTCTGCAGGGTTTGTTAGGACTGTACCTCGAGAGTGGGGCCAACAGAGTTTACTCACACGATGGGATGGGAAAAAATCACATGGCAAAGCATGAAAGTGATGTGAGTTCGAATCCCTCTTGAGCCACCCAGCTAAGACTGGACCTTGGGCAAGGCTCCGGCCTCTCCAGGTTGCTGTGATGATGTGCTAAAGCAATGCACAGGAGACTTCTCATCCATATGCAGCATACAGTAGGTGCTCAGTCCATTCCCTTCCCTTCTCTCTTTCAACTGGGGAAAGATTTGAACATAGTACCCCAGAGATAAAAAGAACATTTTTCTCAATTCCCCTGCAAAATCCACCTGCCCATCTGGCATTCTGCCTTTGAGTCAACAGTCTTGAGAAATGGATCCCACGTTGACCTGCTCTGCACAGTGGCTGAATCAGCTCTTGCCAATGTATCCTGTGCCACCGGACGCACTTGCTATTTCAGTCACACTCACTAAGTGCTTCCATCGAAACCTCTCGAGGCTACAAGGTACCAAATGTTTGGAATTAATTGGCTTCTATTTTCCTGCTGTATGTGTGCCTCGGTGCCTTTTTAGGGTGAGATTGACTCGAGGAGTCCTTCCTGAATTCTGGCAGCCCTGATTCAACTTGGAGTTAATTATCTCTAATATGCTGTACAATTCCCTCTGTACCTTTTATGACATGGAGTTGAGGCATAATTTATCCAAGTCTGTCACTGGAGATTTTGTTTTAGAAAAAGAATGGTATGTGTGTGTCTTACAAGAAAGTTCATTCATTCATCCAGACAATTGTTTATTCACTAGATGTTTATCAAGGACATACCTCTGTGCCAAGCATTGTGCATTATAATGTCCCTTATAATTCACCACCAAGTGATAGGCATCTCACAAGCCCATCAGGTCAGCATTCTTTTTCCCATGTGGTTGAGGGAATATCAATACTAAGGCCGTAGTGGTTATTCTCCATTCATTCTCCCAGGGTCATCCTCTCTCTGCCCTCTTTGCCCTCTCTTTGTTCTAGGCCCCCTGCTTTCTGGGCTTCCTGCTGGGTTCAGCCACCAGACACCAGAGGTGCCAGCAGAAGAGAGAAATTTCTTACCCACCCCTACCTGGTTGGATGCCATCTGTCTTCCAGGCGTCATATCGGTTGATGACTGCAATTCCTGATAGATGCCAATAACATCGTGTCCTCCCTGTGTCCCCTCGGCCCTAGAGGCGGTGCTGGCCTCCCACTGTTGTGTGTGTGTGTGGTCCCTTCCTCAAGGTCTCTTCATTTGACCTATCCTGGGTGGGGGGATGTTTCCTCTAGGACCCAGCCTGGGACGCTCACCCAGGACCACAGAGAACCCCCTGAGGGGCCTGGGATTCCATTGTACATCTGTCCACCGTCTCCCTTATTCTGCCCTCCTCCCCTGTTATCCTGAGAACTTTTGCTTTTGGCTAGGAAAAGGGGAAGCACGTTTTATCTTTAGATGCCTTTATATTTTTGATAGTAGCAGAAATCAGGTCTTCTTAGAATCCAGCGAGAGTGTGTGTTTTGCTCCCAGAATTCTGTTCAAATTCACCCAATGGCGATAAAACACCTGGTTCTGTTTGAAAGGCTCTTGTCCAGTGGTAACTTCAAAGCCAGCTGTGGGGAGCCGTGTCAGCTTTCTGGGGCTACCACAACACAGTGCCACAAACCGGGTGCTAGAAACAACAGAGACTTACTCTCTCACGGTTCTGGAGGCTGGAAGTCAAAAATCGCGGTGTCAGCAGGGTCACGCTCCGCTGAAACTCTGGGTGGATTCCTTCCTTGCCACTTCCTAGCTTCTGGTGGTTTGGGGGTAATCTCTGGCATTCCTTGGCCTGCAGCTGCAGCACTCTGGTCCCTTCCCCTGTTGTCACATGACATTGTCCCCTCCTGTGTCTACGTCTCCTCCCCTCTTCTTACAGGCACCAGTCATATCGGACTAAGGGCCTGCCCTACTCCAGGGTGACCTCATCTTAACTAACCAGGTCTTCAACAGCCCCAATGCCAAATAAGCTCACACTCCAGGGTGCTGCAGGTCAGGACTTCAATGTATCTTTCTGGACAATTCAATTTAACCCATAGCAGAGCTATCACTGAAGACTGGGGAGGAAATTCTGACTGCCACTAGGAGCCTGGTTTAGCAAAAAAGATTTAAGAAAAGAAAAAAATCAGGAGCTATAATAAATATTGAAGGGTGCATAGCCTTTTTAAAAATTCATTTATTTATTTATGGCCAGAGACAACATGGTTTTTGGAGCAAAGCAATGTTTATGCAGATCGGCTCACATGAATGAATGTCCTCATCTAGAATGATGGCAAAGGTGATGGGGAGACCCAGAGAAATGGATAACTGGACAGATCATGATTTTCCTAGAGCTAAAGAACTGCGAGGGCGTGCCATGTGTACATGTGTGTGAGTTGCTGGCTGGGGGATGATGGTAGGCTTTTTAAAAACAAATCCCCTTTTCTTGTCCTTCAGAGCAACGTTTATTGATCTTCACCAGCCTGTCCAACGTGCAAGAGTGGGAGACTGCATGGGTAGAGAGGACAGGAGAACCCTAGGGCAAGGCAAGAAGGAGTCCATAGGAAGAGAGGCTTTGGAGAGGCACTCTAGAAAGATGCAGGGGTCAGCAGCTCTTTCTTGCTCCTACCGACTCCCTCCCTCCCGTCCTTCCCTCCTTCCATCTAGTCCTCTTCCAGGCTCGCCCTGCCCTCCTTGCCTGGCTCCCAATATGTCCCCTATCACGATCTTGCTAAAGAAAGGTTAGGAATTAGGCTGCCTGGAAGTCATGAATTCAATGATTGAGCCAAACAGAAGCAGGGGCAGGGGGCTGTGTGGTGAGGAGGCCGGAAGAGTGCATACAAGATGGCACGTCCAGCAAGGACAGGACGTGGCCTGAGCTGTGTCCAGTCTGAGCAGGCATTTAATGACCAAACGCACAAACGTCCCAGGGATCTGGGGGGACGGCCACAGAGGCAGAGAGACAAAAAAGAGCCTCAGAGTTCCACTTGTGTGACCTTTTCTAGGCTTCTTGTTACAGGGAGCACGTGATTTACATTTTTTATAGCTGTGAATTATATTAACAACCAGCTATGTGCTCACCAAAGTTGTTGTGACCAAAAAGAAATGTTTCGATGACATTTGAGTTCCTCATATTTAAATTCTCTTTTTTTTTAAGAGAGAGAGAAATGTAAGAGAAATATTCAGACAGTGCTGAAAAGTAGACAGTAAAGCATAGATTTCCCTTCCATCTCTCATTCTTGGTCCCCTAGAGGCAACTTCCATTATGGGTTTTCGTAAATAAACCATCTTTAAAAAACAGAAAAGTCAATATCTTCTTTGTTGTTAGTGTCCTAAGTGTTCCAAATGAAAGTACTCTAAAGTAACCCAAGAGAGGTCTCCCCCCGCCCCCCAAATAAAACTTGCTTCCCTGGGGACTGACGGAGCTTCTCTTCTACTAGAGGGGAGCCAGGCACCACCTCAAGGTGAACCGGCAGGGCTAGGACACATGACCAATTAAACCTAGAGATACCTTGTGACATGGGCATTGGGACTCTCATCTGTAGGTATGATTATCCCCATTTTACTGATGAGGAACCTCTGAATTCCAAGAAGACTAAGTGACCTAAGGTCATAAGAGAGACAAGTTCTGACCATTGGTCCAGCTGGTTCTCTTCAGTACGTTTAGTTGCCTTCTCATTTATTCCAAGAAGATTATTGATCTATTTTGTGGTCAGTTATTCCAAAATAAATAAATAAGTAAATGATTAAATCAATTGATTTATCAATCAATCCTTCCCCCCCCAAATAATTATTAAGTACCTATTAAGTATCCTGCTAGATGATTTAGGAGGATAGGCAGGTAAGGGATGGTGCATACAGAGATGGTTATACATTTTTTGTTTCTCCTCCCGTGAAGAGGTAGAGTCCATTTTGAGTCTGAACTGGCCCTCTTATTCTGCTTTGATCAACTGAATGCAGCAGAAGTGATGCTGTTTATTTCCCAAGGCTGGGCCTTAGGAGATCTTCCACTTCCACACCCTGGGTGTACTCCCTTTTAGAATCCAGCTGCCCATGCCACGTGGAGAGACCACAGGGAGGAGAACAGAGAAGCTCTGGTTGACAGCCCTAGCCGAGCTCCCAGCTGACAGGCAGGACCAACCGACAGCCGTGAGAGTGAACCATCTCTGCTGAATTGGGCCTCCCTGTGACTGCAGTCCCTGCAGACACAACGTGGAGCAGAAGAACCACCCAGAAGAGCCCAGTCAGTCCAGAGTCACGAGAGATACTATATAGTTGGCATTATTTTAAGCCACTAAGTTTTGGGGATGGTTTGTTACACAGCAACAGATGACCAAAACATAAGGCATGCCCTTTGCCATGTAACAGTCTACAAACAAAATTCTGGAGAGTTGGTGGGTTGCTCTATATCTTTTTTGTACCTCTATTTTCTGTTTAAATAGCTAGAGTTCTGATTGCAGTGGGAATTCTGACTGACAGAGGAGCCACTGAAGGGTTTTATTTTTGCTAAGGAATGTCAGGATTGGGTCTGCATTGGCAGAAGACCACTTTGGCTGTGAGGCAGAGGACAGCCAGAAGAGGAAGGAACTGGAGGCAGGGGAGACAGCAGGAGGCCCCCGCAGATGGTGGTGGCAGGTAGGTGGGAGGATGGGCACGGTGGAGAGATATCGAGAGCGTAGACGCTACAAGCCTTGGTGGTTCTGAGGGTACCAGAGAGGCAGGTGTTGAGGAGGGTGCCCAAGTGTCTGGCATGATCAGCTGGGAGCATCACGACAGCATCATTTAGAGACAGAGAGCCCCGGCAAGGAGGGCAAACATGAGTTTCCTTCTTTTCTCAGTGGGCCACAGCACAGCACAGTCACTGGGTTCCAGTCTTCCCCCATCCTCCTGTCATGCCATGTCTCTACTTGGGACCCTTCTTGGTGTCTGTACTCGCCCAGGACGAAGCCTGCCAGCCTCCGTGACTTGCTCCATACTCTGCAGGCCTTGTCCACAGCCTTTCTCTCCGCATGCCCGGGACATGTCCATCCCCACACGCACCACATTCCTGCCTACTTCCAGGCCTTTGCTCCTGCCCTTCCTTTGGCCCGATTGCCCTTCTCCTCTTCGTTTGGCTGATTCTTTTTTTTTTTTTTTTTTTCAAGACCGGGTCTCACTCTGTCATCCCAGCTAGAGTGCCGTGGCATCATCATAGCTCACTGCAACCTCAAACTCCTGGCCTCAAGTGATCCTCCTGCCTCAGCCTCCAGAGTAGCTAGGACTACAGACACATCACCATGCCTGGCTAATTTTCTATTTTTTGTAGGGACAGGGTCTCGCTCTTGCTCAGGCTGGTCTTGAACTCCAGGCCTCAAGAGATCCTCCCGCCTCAGCCTCCCAGAGTGCTGGGATTACAGGCGTGAGCCACAGCATGTGGCCTCCTTGGCTGATTCTTATTATATCTCAAGATTCAGTCATTACCTCCTCCAGAAACTTCTCCATCTCAGGGTAGGTGCCAGTCCTCCGAGATCTGAGAACACCCTGTGTCTACGTCCGGAGCCACCCTTATGAGAGTCCGTCGTAAGGGCCTGTTTCTGCTTCTGGCTCTCCCA
Organism: Lepilemur ruficaudatus; assembly: GCA_963574885.1. NCBI lineage: Eukaryota > Metazoa > Chordata > Mammalia > Primates > Lepilemuridae > Lepilemur > Lepilemur ruficaudatus. The sequence continues at coordinate 52,086 of CAUYRT010070075.1, forward strand.
CCAGACTGAGAAGCCCCTGCGTGCTGTGTCTTCAGCGCTGGCACAGAGCTGGGGCAGGGCCTTTCCTAGGCATCACCTCATCTCTCAGCTGCACTATGGGCAACACCGTTTTTAATGTTGCTGCTGCTTTTATAGTGATGTGCTCTCGGGGCAACACCACCCACATGAATTTATATGTGCACTTCATGGGAGCAAGAGGGGACCAGGGTCTCAGAATTGAAGAACAAGAGAAAGAAATAGAGCCAAAGTTTACACACAACTTTCCCTGGGAGTGACTTAAGAAGGAAGACAGTTCCTGGATGGGTGTTTTACCACTAAAACAAGTCCCATAGGGCAGATGGGACTGACGAGTGTGAAATGGCACAGGAAAATTGGGGAGCTTCCACAGAAACTGGCTTCAGGGAAGTAAGGCCACCCAGCTTGTCCCTACCTCTTCCAGTAAACTGCACACTGGCTCTGGGCCCCTAAATTATACCCAGAGCTGTGTACCCCAGGCCTCCCTCCGCAGAACAGTCCTGCGGAGTCACAGTGGGAAAGTGGCCCTGGGGGGGAAACTCAGATTCCCTCCAAAAGCTCCCACTGTCCCACCTTTCCTCAGGAGCTCTTAGCTGCAGGTTCTGGGGGCCAAAGACGGGGATACATGCTATTGGAGCCCACCGGCAGTGCTGCAGGCACTGCACACATGGGGACAGGAGCTGGGTGAGGGGCAGCACGTCAGCTGGGACAAGGCACATAATGCAAACAGGTGAACCAGGCCGGGCGTGGTGGTTCACACCTGTAATCCTAGCACTCTGGGAGGCCAAGGCGGGAGGATCGCTCGAGGTCAGGAGTTCGAAACCAGCCTGAGCAAGAGTGAGACCCCATCTCTACTAAAATTAGAAAGAAATTAATTGGCCAACTAAAAATATATAGAAAAAATTAGCCAGGCATGGTGGC